>JZLH01S0516973.1:27942-40643 GCA_001188425.1 Eucidaris tribuloides
CTGAAATAATACTACTGAACTGACTTTCAATGGACTTCATACAAAGTCTAACTGACAGTTACTATTTTGTGCATTTTTCAAAATCTAGGTTACTACTAGTCTTCAGATTCCATAGACACGTTCTTCGTAAGTGATGTTTAATTGTGATGCTGGAAGGGTGCAAGACAGGTCCCTGCCTTTAAAGGTGCTAATGACATGATTGGGAACACCTGAAAATGCATTAAAGCCACAAGCTAACATTGACCACAGTTTAAAAAATTGTGAGCTACATAATCTTCCATGCTCGAAGTGTCTTTGGTAAGGTCTAAAAATGAAGCCCTGAAAAAATTGTATTTCAAAGTGATGATTTAGTGCTTTTAACAAATGAAAATCTACAAGCACTCAAGTTGACCAGATTTACCTGTCCATTTCCTCCCACAGACTTACTGTTTAATTGCTTATTCACGCAAACCATGCCAGGGGCTGCATAACTTTCCAAACTTTGGTATTCTAGGGTGTTTATTTGTCCATTTGAACACTACTATGGAGCTCACATATCACAGTTAGACAATTTTTTAACTTGAAGCTCCACAATGTTAGCCTATTACTTTAAGAAGCATATTAGTTGGGACTTATACCAATGGATACACTACCTGGGGTGTAAATCATATCTTGCAGGAATTGTCTTGAATTACTCTCGAGCCCTGATAGAAATTGATCCCATAGAAAGCTACACAACAATTTCGTCTGTCACAATGAATACTGATGGTAGTTCTTTTAAAATTAGTCAACATTTGACCATAACATTTTTCACAGTAGAATCCTCGCATACTTTACTTGATTCTAGAATAGTTTTACCCCAAGTTGAGGACTAACCCCAATCTTGATATTTACCTTTAAAGGGAGAGTCCACTCTAACGTCAAGTTGGTTTTAATAAAAGCAGAAAAATGAAAGAAACATTTTAATGAAAGTTTAGCGAAAAACCACCAAAGAATAACAAAGTTATGAAGTTTCAAAATTTTAATTTTGTGACGTCACGTGTGAGCAGCTCCCCATATGTCACGTACATGTAATATAAATTCCATAAATTTTCATTTTATAATAATTCATGATAATGGATATTTTTTCTTCATAGAATCATATATGAAATAATGTTTCTGCTTATATATTGATTGCACAGATAAAATCATTTTTTATGAGAAAATGGTAATTTATGGAATTCATATACATGACAAATGGGGGAGCTGCTCGCATGTGACATCACAAATTTAAAACTTTATAAATTCATAACTTCTTTGATGGATTTTCACCAAACTTTCATTAACCCATTGGCTACAGGAACCGGATGTGCACTGTGTTAACTCTACGGGATTTTCAGAATCTTGGAGGCAACGGATTAATACACGTAGGTTTCTCTCACTTTTCTGCTTTTATTAAAATCAACTTGTCGTCAGGATGAACTTTCCCTTTAAAGTGATAGGCTAAGATTTTGGAGCTTCAATGTAAAAAATTGTCAAATTTTGATATCTGAACTACATAGTAGTGTTCATATGGACAAATAAATACCCTAGAATAAAATGTTTTGGAAAGTTACACTGCCAATGGCAAGTTACGCATGAATAAACAATTAAAACTCGGGGCGAGTTTAAATAGCCTGGGTGTACACACAGTAAGTCTATGGGTGAAAATGGGCAGGTGAATCCGATCAACTTACGATTCTCACTTTTTTAAAGCACTAAATAATCATTTTGAAATACAATTTTTTCAGGGCGTCATTTTTAGACCTCATCAAAGACAATGGTAGCATGGGGAATCGTGTAGCTCAGATTTTTTTTAACTGTGGTAAATGTTAGCCAATACCTTCAATGAATCCTTAATTAACCGACATTCATTCCCCTTTCACCTGTGCTTAAAGATTCGGGCCTGTCGCTGCCTGGGACATCTAGCGTGTTGGACTTGGGTGCTTCAGGTGTGGGGACGTCCCTCTGATTGGCCTTGGCAGCTTCCCGGGCCCGGTCCAGGTCCGACTCGTCCAGACTCACGCTCCGAGTGGCCTTCTCCTTCTTACTCCGCCGTCGGAACAGCTTGAACCCCCGCCGGCTGCGATTGGGTGAGGCATCTGTCATGTGACCACGAAGGAGAGAGGGTTGTTAGATGAGACATGTCGTTCTTCCATTTCACTTTGGTCGATCTGAGCAATTTTCCAGCATTTTTCCATTAACACTTCACCTTTCAAGCATGTTTAAACCCATTGGAGATGATTTGATTTCACTATAACACGCATTTCCCGTAAACCACAACACGACTTAGTACTTAGTGTCCAACAGGCTAACAGTGCCACATGGACTAAAGTTTGGAGGATAATGTCAACTTCAAACAGTATTTATGTATTTGTTTATTTATTATTGTTTCTGTATGATACAATCCAGGGTAGGAATTAATTTTTATTTTTTAAGGGCGAAATGAGGCTTGGGGCTATTCTTGAATTTTGGGGGCTGTAACGTACATGCATAAACAAGCAAAAGCGGTTTCTGAGCGAAAATTCAAAGAAACTTCAACAATTTTTCAACAAATTTTTCAATGATATCTTTGCTAAAAACAGGTGTGCACTTTCCTAAAATTTTTGTTGTAAAAGATGAGGGTGACTCTGAAGAAAATATTCGCCCAAAAGAATTGGTTTTTAAGGGCCGATTTGGACTCCGCCGAGGGCGAAAAAGCCCATCATCCTGGGGTACTCCCTACACTGGTACAATCAGATAAAATTATCACATTATTACAAATCATACATTACTAATAATACTACTAAAAGAAGCACTTTACAAAAGAGTGATAAAAAAGCCTTGGATCCAAAAAGTCAAGTTTTGTAAAAATACAATACAAGTGCTGATAAAATTCACAGAATGTAATGATGTAACATTTGCTAAATTTTACTTGCCGGAGTTTAATTTTACATAACCTTTAACTTGTCTGACTGCTAGACCTGATTCGTGTATTATCTAGTGAAAACTCAATACCTGCTGATCAATGCTTAGAAGGTCAAAAGCTCACACCTGTGCAGTCAGACAATTGTCAAGCAATGGGAGCAAAAACGGTTTAGTGTGCACATAAACAACACAGCCTTTAAACCTACAGAAAATTGTTACAAAATGTAAGCAAAATGATTAGGTGTGTACATAAAAAACACAACCTAACATTAAACCTACAGAAAATTGCTATGAAATGTTTAAGACCTTCAGGTTTATAATACATGTAGCATGCAGTATTAGGTCTCACATAATGTGGATTTGTATGAACAGAATTCAAATCTAATATTACTGAGCTTGTGGTGCTATTGGCAATGCTCAGAAAGGACTTGGGGGCAACTTCAGTCCAATCAAGTATGCTACTGTAATACTTTTTTTGGTCTGAAACAACATACCCCTCTTGAAACTGCTCTGTGATGGTTCGTCACTCAAAGTAGAATAGTCCACATTAGGTGTCTGTTGTAATATGAAACAGAAGTGAGAAAGGTGTGAAAAGATTATAATAAAGTAAATTAATTCAAACCTATATGTGTGATTTCAAACAGGAGTCACCATTGGCAACTTATAACACAATGGGTAATCTTCATTATTCCTCAATATCTGGCCTATAACCTGTCAAAAAAATAATTAAAAAAAAAAATAGTAAATAAAAATAATAAATAAAACATTTGTTTTAAAACCAGAAGTTATCACTTACACTGTTTCACAGCTCCAGATGAGCTTGCATGCAGAGTCTCGCATATGCTAGGCAATAGTTTGCATTAAACTACATTATTACTACTGCAAATATTGTGTATTTAAACAGTAACATGAACAATTGGTTAACAAGTTATCTATCGGGAACAAAAGAAGGATCATTTGTCTTGTACATGAATCAGTTTTTTTAAAGCTAAAACGTTACAAAATAGTTTTCCAAATTTAAATTTTTAATTAGCTGAAGGCCAATCACTCAAAATGAGGTTTATATCAGGCATTGAAGTTATTGGTAGTACTGCTTTCAATTGCATAACAAACTAGAGCAGTTTGACTGCACACAGTCGATGGGTATACATCCACAATCACCACTACCACCCTTTGGATTGAAAAGCCTTAAACATGCATGTACCCTATTTGATAAAAAAATGGTAGGTTTCCTTGGTAATGAGACCACATGAGGTTTGTATAAGCCCTTGTGACCTTTGAACTATGACCTTTTAACTCTGAAATATAATCACTTTATCAGGGCCTCATACTTAATTCTTGACCCAAGTCACATTAAAATCTGACAGGCGATTCTTGAGTTATAATGGTACTGAGTCCAAATCAGATATATATAGGGACTTGTGACCTTGACCTTTCAACTCTGCAATGTAATCAATTAATCTGCGCTTTATACTTGATACTTGAACCAAGTTACATTGATATCCGATAAACCACTCTGGAGTTATTATGGTAACAAGCCCAAATCAGACATGTAGGAAGCCTTGTGACCTTTCACCTAACACCTTCAAAATCTCTTCAGTTCATCGGTGCCTTACAATACATACTCTACTCAAGTTTCATCACAATCTGATGAGCCATTCTGAAATTATCACATAAAAGACAACAGGAATGGAACCTTGTGACCTTTGACCTATGACCTTTCAACTCTTAAATCTAATCAGTTCATTGTTGCCTTATAATACACACTTCACCCAAGTTACATCAAAATCCCACCAGCTGTTCTCAATTAATTGTGGTAACGAGCCCAATATCAGGCATGTATTAGGCCTCATGACCTCTGACCTTTCAACTCCGAAATCTAATCAGTTCATTGGTGCCTTATAATACATACTTCACCCAAGTTACATTGAAATCCGACCAGTCATTTTTAAGTTGTTATGGTAAAAAGCAAAAATCAGACATATTTTAGGCCCTGTGACCTTTGACCTTGAACCTTTCAACTCCAAAATCTAACCAGTTCATTGTTGCCTCATAGTACATACTTGGTCCTAGTTGCATGAAAATCCGATCAGCGGTTCTAAAGTTATCGCGGTAACGAGAACCGGTAACGGAAGGACGGACGGACAACCCAAAAACATGATGCCTCCGGAAACTTTGTTGCAGAGGCATAAAAATAGCAGCTGATACACCAAATTAAAGGCAGGGAATCTCATTTGCACCCTTCCCCCTGTACACCAAAAGGTCACTCATATCCTTAGGCTATTTATAGAGGACATGTATGTGAAATCAGCAGCTAAGTAATTACCTGGAAGAATGCCCCCAAAGTGTGTGTTCTGTGCTAGGAATTTTGTTCTCTACAAGGCAATTATTCAAATCACAGTCAAACAGTCACTATAATTCCACTAAAATTGAGTTTCCACTACCTACATTTTGCAAAAGGTTCTTTGATGGTATTTTCTTCTATTTACTAGTGTATTTACACAACCTTAAAAGGTAAATGACATGATTGGGGGTAGCCCTCAACTTGGGCTGAAACTACTCTAGAATCAAGTTAAGTATGCAAGGATTCTCCTGCGAAAATCTTGTAGTCAAACGTTGACTCATTCTAAAATAAACAATATCAATATCACTCGAAGCATGGAAACCTGCTGTGTGGCTCTCTATGGGGCTTATTTTGATCATCCCTGGATAAAATTAAGATACTCCTCTGTTCATGCTTGATTCTCCTTAAGTAAACAAATTACAGACAAATCCTCCCAGGTGGGAGATCCAATCCAGCGAGTGTATAGTTGGTACATATTTCAACTCATTTGGTTCTTGAGGCATTTTCAAATGCTCCCAATCATGTCACTAACCTTTAATTTCTAGCCATGCAAAAGAGATTCCCTGCTTTTAAAAACAACAACCAAAAAATACAAAATATAGTGAAACTTAACTGACAAAGCTCAATTTTGTTGACAAATAAATGAAATGGTGAGAAAATGGTTTGCTGCAACAACATGTTGCAACCACAAATTACACTGAAGAAAAAATGATAAATAGTATAAAATGTATAAAAATTCTGGGAATGTTGAGAAACTTCAATTACAATTGTACATGTGCTGGAAGACTGAATGACATTCCATGAGAGGTGCAAATCTAAATGTACATAAACAAAATGCAAGATGAATTTGAAAGATATTACGAGGGCCATTCACACTACCAATGAAGAATCAACTTTGCAAAAACTCAACCAAAACATCACAAGAAAAATTGCACACCAGAGTGCAATTTTTCTAGTTTTGAGCAAAGTTTTTCAGTGAGTTGAGCAGTGAGAATGCTCAACACAGAAAAATCATGATTTTTGTCTTATGACTTTGGCCACTTCCACTTCCAGATCTTTTCTATCCTGTTTGTTTACATCCGATCCATATTGCGCTGTGTAATTTGACTGAAGTGCAAGCTGGGAATGGTGAAAGAGCCCATTGCGGATGTGCACGATGGAGCCAAAAATCGCAAGTTTCTCAAGCGCGGAAATGTCACGATATGAGATTGCATTGTGAACAGGGAAAGTCAAACATCACATCTTTAACTTGGCAATTTTTCCCTATGAGAATAACCCTAACAAGTGGTGAATGTATGCAACTAAGTCAAAGTATCAGTGCAACTGTTCAAGTCTACATGCACTTCTAGTGTAGGTAGTATGACAAAAGTGTGATATGTTTCATGACATTACAGTGAAGCTTTAATGATGTGCTTAAGTAACATGTGCACTACACTGTATTCCCAACTCACACTGATTTTGAGGGTGTTAATACATGAGAAAGGCCTATCTAACACCATGACCGGAAACAAGTTAATTTTCCACCATAAATACCAAAATAACACACTGCCTTTTAGGGGTTCCAAAGCAAACTTCATACATCGAAGGTAGCCATTACCTTTGAATGCTTTGTCAAAGGTCACTCACATTTGTATATTTCTTTTAAGTTTTTGTTTGCTTGTTTGTATTTTTAAAACTTTCTACACAAACAATGAAACACATGAAGTAAATCGTAACTTCTTGTTTTTGCAGTTTATATTTTTGATTTTGTCTTTGGAGAATATTAAAGGGCAAAATGAATAGCCAAGAATGTTACTCTTATACCTTCTGAATGTAGAAGTTAAGACAACAGAACATTCAAAACTAAGACAAGTAACATGCAAATTGTTGAATGATACTTTCTACATGGAAATCCTGTGGATAAAGAAATGATAGTGATGGCTGCATGGAATACCATTGATATGTAGCAGTAACAGCCAAGCAAAGTAATCTACGGTATAATACAGTGTACATTGACTTTCATCAAATTACACAAACAAATATTGGGAAGTGCGCAATCACTCAGTACATGCATGGGTCATAACTACTGCAGAGATTTAATTAGTGAAATTTCACTTTCAAGCGGTACTAAATTTTTATTAATCATATTTTGATCCAACAAGTAAGATAGAAGTGCAAACACAACATATCATATTTGGGTCCGTTGCCCTTTGATCTACAGCCATTTTTCTATTCGCTATTTTGTGCAATGCTGGTAGCTCCCAATATCCCATCCTTAACCCTATAAAGGCTGGGGGGGGGCAGACTCGACCCCCCCCCCCCCCGATGTTTCGCGCAATATGTCTGCAACCCGCGAAGCAGTTGCCACGGCATTTCATGACTTTTTTCTCTCGAATCTCCCGCATGTTTTAAGACCAAATTTGCGACGTCCGGGTACGCGGTTCCGAAGTTACGCAACATTTTGTACTTGCATGTCATCCCAAAAATCGCTCAAAAACGTGATTTTGTGTACAATTTCTATACAAATTGTGTTTTCAGCCAAAATTCATATATGTATGATTATTTTTAATTTTTACTTGTTGAAATTGATTAATTTTGTGCTGTTTATGATCCCAAAAGTGTCACCGACAAATTTCATTGAAAAAACAATGGAAAACAAAACGTCGAAAAAACAAAGAAATACATCAGAAATTCACGAAACAATGAAATACATACGAAATTCATTTTGATTCTGGATTTTTTTCAAGTACATTTGCTAAGAACACTTAAAAGAGTGTCTAGACAAAAAAATTAGCATTTTTGGAGCTTTAATTAGTGATTCACAGCTTAATTATGTCTTTATGCATAAATTAGCATAATTCATTAATATGAATTTAATTCTGGGTAATTAACTATACGGTCTTGTAGATTACGTGATGGGTGACGTGCATGCTGATTTTCGGCACGATCGTGTGGTTGACGGCCAAGATCTCGGGGGGGAGGGGGGGCGGATCAGCCCCCCCCCCCCCCCCCCGATATAGCATAGCCAAAAAAGCCCAGCCTGAATAGGGTTAACCTAAGGCCAATTTCAATTCTAATTCCAAATCTTACATTAAAAAGAATAAAAATAAATGAAGGTGCAGATTCATTACAAGTCAGAATACAACTGGAACGGGTCCCATATCACAGGAGAAATCCATAATTTAAAGATCCAGAAAGCATTGGGTTAATGTTTCAATTTGCAAACTGCAACAAATTAGCTCATTCTCTCGTAGGTTATTACGCTTCCAGAAAATTATGTATACATGTAGTACGATACCTCTTCAATCACTGTTTAAAAGATACCCATATTTGTTGGTGTTCCTGTCAAAGCATGAACATGAATGTAATTAAAGGCAAGGTTCACCCTGAAGTCAAGTTGGTTTCATTAAACAAAAGGAGAAAAATGAGAGAAACATATCAATGAAAGTTTGGCGAAAATCTACCAAAAAATAACAGAGTTATGAAGTTTCAAAGTTTTCATTTTGTGACGTCACATGCGAGCTGCTCCCTGTATGGCATGTGATATAAATTCTATAAAGTGCCGTTTTCTCAGAAATTTGTTAATGATTTTACCTGTGCATTCAATATATTATTAGAAACTATTATTTCATACAGGCTTCTATGAGAAAACCCCATTCAATTATCATGAACCAATAAAATATGGCAATTTATGGAATTTATATTACATGACATATTGGGAGCTGCTCGCATGTGACGTCACAAAATGAAAACTTTGAAACTTCATAACTCTGTTTTTCTTTGGTGGATTTTCGCCAAACTTGACGTCAGGGTGAACCTTACCTTTTAAACTAAATAAGTTTCATCTCTGGATTTAACATGCTGTGGCAGCAAAAGCTAGAGAGCTTAGATCACAATAGACTTCACAACATCAACAGGTTTGCCATTTGAAATTGGTGGCAGTGGTGGGATTGCTATATTTATGATTGGTGGTGGCAGTGAATTGCTATTAATTACGATTGGACGACAACAGTGGGATTGCTATTTATGATTGGTGAGTGATTGCTATCTATGCTAGGTGACAGGAGTGGAATTGCTACTGATTGGTGATGGGAGTGGGATTTCTGTTTTGGATTATTCCACAGTAAAGGGAACCTTTTTTTTTCTGAATTATTGTGTAAGTAGAAACTAGGAGTACCCAGTAGAACCACAATAAGATAACGTGTTGAGTATATTTTTAACAAGATAACTTCAGAAATCTTATTACACGTGTACTAACGCACACTTTTAAGTTGTACTGACGGAAGAGTTTGTGGGAAATTGTTTTGTTTTGTTATGGACGTTATGGGAAATTTGTATATGCAGAGTTTTGTTGAGCTTATGCTGTAATATTATTCAATTTCTATGATTTTAAAATTATTTCAAAGGTCTATGCAAAATTTAAGGGGAAAAACTAACTTTGAGAATAGCTTCAGACATTAAAGTCTATGTCATGTTTTGTACCCTCTACTGTGGAATTACCCATTTAGGATTGGAGTCAGCAGTGGGATTGATACTTATGAGTGGTGTCAGCAGTGGGATTTGATATATGACTGGTGTCAGTGGTGGGATTTCTATAATATATTACTGGTGTCAGCAGTGGGATTTCCATATATGATTGGCATCAGTGGTGGGGTTTCTATATATTACTCGTGTCAATAGGGGGATTTCTATACATGACTGGTGTCAGCAGTGGGATTTCGATATATGATTGGCATCAGTGGTGGGGTTTCCATATATTACTCGTGTCAACAGGGGGATTTCTATATATGACTGGTGTCAGCAGTGGGATTTCCATATATGATTGGCATCAGTGGTGGGGTTTCCATATATTACTCGTGTCAACAGGGGGATTTCTATATATGACTGGTGTCAGCAGTGGGATTGATTTATGACAGGTGTCAGCGGTGGGATTGATAATCATGACAGGTGTCAGTGGTGAGATTTCTATGTAGGCCTATGACTGGTGTCAATGGAGGGACTGATAGTTATGACTGGTGTCAGCAGTGAGATTGATAATGACTGGTGTCAAGTAGTGGGATTGCTTTTCACGACTGGTGTCAGCAGTGGGATTTCTTTTCATGACTGGTATCAGCAGTGGTACTGCTATTTATGACTGGTGTCAGCGGTGGGATATCTAAGACTGGTGCCAGCAGTGGGAGTGATATATATGGCTTGTGTCAGCAGTGGGATTTATATATAGAAATGTCACCAGTCATATGTATGGATGGTGTCAGCAGTGGGATTTCTATATATGTGACTGGTGCCAGTGGTGGGATTGATAATTATGACTGGTGTCAGCGGTGGGATTTCATTTATGAATGGTGTCAGCAGCAGGATATATCTGACTGTGACATCAGTGGGACTGATATTTATGACTGGTGTCAGGAGTGGGATTGCTTTCTGTTGCTGGTGCTGGGAGTGGAATAAAGCCATCATAAATGGGCAGGAACACAAGAGAAACTGATGAAGCAAACACAAAAGAACAGAATTACCTTGCGAGTGGGTGTTTGGGTTTCCTACAAACAAAAGAACAAAATCAGGTGTTTACGAAAGATAGCTAGCTAGTAGCCACCACCATCATTTCAAAAGAAATTCAATACTCTGGAGCTTTTTTTCCACCACATGATTTTCATGTCAGAGTTGTTTCTTCAACATGAAGTTAGATGTTCTATGCTGGTACCAAGTAAGATATTATTGAATAGTATGCAGAATGCCAATTCCAAACAAGCTAGATCACAGCTATCATATACAAGTTCATAGTACCGAAACTGTCAACACAAAAATACATACAGCATGCATCACAAGCACATATTGAATATTGTAACTTGTCTCAAAGAAACAGTCACTGAAACTTTATTTCGGTAAAGTTTTAACTTTAGAATGAAAATCTTGTTTGAGGATGTTCCAACTCCCAAGAAGTAAATGAAAATGTAAATGTTAATGTGGACAAAAATAAATCAAAACAATATTTGTATTACTGCGTAATTACATGATTTGACGGGGTTCATGTTTTGTGGTTTTTTTTCAAGTTACTGTATCAGCTGTACATATTCATGCATTATTAAATTCACAATTTATAGGGGACTAGTGGAACTTGTGAAAATAAAAGCTTATACAGTAATGAAAATTACATTATTTATGCAAAGTTCATGGGTTAGTATCAGCCTAAGCAAATTATATAAATGCCCATATTCATATTTTGGTCCCAGTTTATATGAAATAAAATCTGATATAACAGTGAGTTAGTAAAATGAATATTGCTGGCATGTTATGAATATCATGAATGAATATTGCACCTCTTTTTGGTTGACGTCAATTTCATGTCATTTCCAAATAAGCCACTGAGTTAGGTGAAACAAAGCAGGAATACAATACAGTACACCAACCGTTTTGGACTTACTGATTTCTTTTGCTTTGTTTAATTCAGTTTTTTTTTTTGGGGGGGGGGTAAGGGGGCTGTTTGGATTTTTTGTTTCTGTTTATTTTGGCTCTTTATAAGTTTTTCTTCAGTACACATGCACAGTATTGGTGCTAATCAGTATCAGTGGCACTACTTTCACAAAATATATACATTAAGCCTTGAATTGATTTACTACAAGTTATCTACTACAAGTGTACTACATACTTTCCTGTTTCATTGGTGATGAAGAGGTAGAGAATTCAATGATTAATGATTCGCCTTACTCATCCCCTTCTCCCTCTAAAAAATAATATAATGAAATAATTGTTTGTTTTCTTTCAAAAAGAAAACCTCACTAAAGTCATATTAACTGTTTGAAGCCCAGCAGAAAACCTACAGGTCATTGTTTTGTGTCTGTGTGTGTGTCCGGGGGGGGGGGGGGGTGTCATGATCACATTACTTTAATACCATGTAATTGATAGTCATGAATAAAACACAAGTTTCAATAGAGATGAATGATGGGGAGTGTGAATCCTTGTATCCCGACCCTTGTGTCAGGGCAAAAATGTTTGCCTTGCATGGAATGATACAGAAAATACAGTTCTATCAAGACGGCTCCCCTGGGGATGACTCCCCCTGACAACTCCCCAGAGGACAACTCCTCCGAAGAAAATTCAGACTTGGAAACACTGTTAAAGGTAAATAACATGATTGGGGGTAGTCCTCAACTTGGAGTGAAACTACTGTAGAATCCACTAAACTGTGCAAGGATTCTACTGTGAAAATTTGATAGTCAACAGTTGGCTTGTTCTAAAATAACTTCCATCTGTATGCCTTGTGACAGACAGATCTGTTGTGTAGGATTCTACAGGATGCATTTTTATCGAGGCTCAAGAGAAACAAAATGCGAGTATGTTCATGCTTGATTCGGCTTAAGTAAACAAATTTGAGATGAATCCTTCCAGCCAGAAGATACACTTCAGATGGTGTATCCATTGAAACATCTTTCCATTAGTTTGGTTCAAGAGGCATTTTTTTGGTTTTCTCAATCAT
>JZLH01S0516973.1:40918-57560 GCA_001188425.1 Eucidaris tribuloides
ACACTAAAGTCATGTTAACTGTTTGAAGCCCAGCAGAAAACCTACAGGTCATTGTTTTGTGTCTGTGTGTGTGGTCGGGGGGGGGGGGGTGTCATGATCACATTACTTTCATACCATATAATTGATAGTCATGAATAAAACACAAGTTTCAATAGAGATGAATGATGGGGAGTGTGAATCCTCGTATCCCGAACCTTGTGTCAGGGCAAAAATGTTTGCCTTGCATGGAATGATACAGAAATTACAGTTCTATCAAGACGGCTCCCCTGGGGATGACTCCCCCTGACAACTCCTCCGAAGAAAATTCAGACTTTTAAAAATGGAAAGAAACACTGTTAAAGGTAAATAACATGATTGGGGGTAGTCCTCAACTTGGAGTGAAACTACTGTAGAATCCACTAAACTGTGCAAGGATTCTACTGTAAAAATTTGGTAGTCAACAGTTGGCTCGTTCTAAAATAACTTCCATCTGTATGCCTTGTGATAGACAGATCTGTTGTGTAGGATTCTACAGGATGCATTTTTATCAAGGCTCAAGAGAAACAAAATGCGAGTATGTTCATGCTTGATTCGGCTTTAGTAAACAAATTTGAGATAAATCCTTGGAGCCAGAAGATACAGTTCAGATGGTGTATCCATTGAAACATCTTTCCATTAGTTTGGTTCAAAAGGCATTTTTTTGTTTTTCTCAATCATGTCACTGCCCTTTAAACTCATCTGAGGAAGTGGTCCTGAGGGGAGACGTCCTCCAGGGGAGTTGTCCTTCGGGGAGTTGTCAGGTGGGAGTCGTTTTGGGGGAAGAAGTCCTACAACCAAATGTAGTACATAGTGGTGACTTCTCCAACACTGGTATCCTCCACTGGAATAAAAAAACCACACAATCAAAAATTAGCGCACGGTTTCTTTTCACACCCATTACCTGAGCAACTCCGTGAATGATCAGAGTGCTCTTTTTCGTCGGGGTCTTCTGTCGATTGTCATTGGCAGATTCAGAGAGATGTCGGATGGCAGTGTCGGCGACTGTCTGTGAGCTTCGTGGCGAGGGCGGTGTTGATGATTGACGCAGAGATTCTGTTATGAAGATGAAAACAGAAATGCGTTGAGATGTTATGGCAATATTAATATCCATTGGCTACAGGAACCGGATATACCATATATTTGGGAATTAGAGAATCTCAGAAGCATTGGGATAGGGAAACAAGTGTAGAGCAGTTCTTCTGGAGATTGAGTTTGACTTTGCATTTCTCAGTAAGTCATACTCAGAGAGTCAGAGTAATAATAATGATTATACTTTCTTCGAACATGTAAGACCAAACAGCCTTCATGCTGTGTAAAATATACATTACAGTTAAATGTAAATAATTATAAGTGTGGATACCAAGATTACTGTGAAAACAGAAGGAATCACATGTTTAAAATAAGTATATTTTTAACTGTGACTTTAACTGTTTCAAGTGAGTGATCTACCTCAAAGTTTGCAGGAGTGAACTTTATAATTCTGGTGCAACTCTTGCAAATGCTCTTTAGCCAATTGATTTGACTTAAATACATATTTGCAAAACAAGATTCTTTAGTTTGAAGGTTATAAATAGATTGATAAAGCTGAGTAAATCCTATAAGATGCAGGTAATACAAAGTATGCATTTAGATAGTAATGTTATAATCTAAACTCAATTTATACTCTACAAATAAAAGTATAAATGTAAATATATATGTTACTTTATGTATTCAATTTTTAATTTCATGTACCTCTCATTTGAAGAATATCAGGAACATTTCTACAATTGTCAGAAATCTGACTCAAAGGTTCTGACAAATGAAAAAAGAACTCTTTGGAATATCAAGATGTTAAAGTGAAATTCAAAAACTTGGAAAGTAGATTCTAATCTGTAGCCATGGGGGAGGAGTGCCTGGTGTTTCCAAAGAGAAATACTTTTTGAAACAACATCCATTGACTGCAAGTCAATACACAAGAAAACACCTGTTACATTTATGACATGAGACTTTTGAGTGTAGTATTGGAGGAATTAGATTTCTTTTTCCAGAGCTTATCACAATCTTCACTTGTTTGTTCTTTGAAAACAAAATCAATAAAATGTATCTGAAAAAAAAGTACAAACAGATCACTGGAGAAACCTAGAAATAACATGTTTCTTGCACTTTATGTGTTTTGTGAAGCAAAACAATATTAAACACCAATAGCGGTCACATTGTCACAAAAATTACAGCTCGCAAAGTGATGGTACAACATGCAAAACACATTACTAGCAGAAACTCATAAGGTGGTACTTTAAAGCTGCAACTCACATCCTTGTCTAGTTACGACCCTAAAACGTGACTAAAGTTTACACTTGAAACCCATTGTCCCATCACACTTTCTCTCAATTCTTGCTAGCGACAATAGAATGTTTGGCAGTAGAGGGTGCTATTACCCAACCAGTATACCAGTGTTGTCATATGCAGATTGCTTGGTGGTTTGACTGGTGTGACCAAGTTATTCTAGCCTCCATAGACATTATATAGGGACATCTGCCAGATTAATGATTTTACTAAGTAGGGCCAGAAGTTCACAAATTCGCTCTATGAATTTATGTGACATTTACAGGTAGTATCAGAATTTTTGTTTTGTATGCCACATATTTCAAACATACCTTTTTACCACTGGCAAAAATCTGTGATGGCATCATATCCATCGAAGGGGGATGAATGAATACACCATCCCCCCTACATGAATATGATGACATCACAGATTTATGCCAATGCTTTTTACAAGACTTTTCAATTCTCAACCCTAGCTAATATATGAAAATGGGGGTTTGTTGGTCCCAAGTTCTCTACGACAAGCGTGCCCTCTACTGCCAAGCATCCATTGTCGATACTGAGAAATGACTTTATATGTTGTGAGAAGTTGTCCTGAACATTTGACATTTTTTGTGATATGAGGTATTCTCACCCAAATATGGACAAGTATGGGAAAGAGAAGTACCATAAATAATCAATAACAAGGGCAAAAGTATCAGTGCCCCTTGTGTAATACTTGTATGACCAGAGGGTCACCTTTTCTCAGTGAGGGAATTGTGGGAGGCTGAACTGGAAGTAACAACATACTGACCTGTCTCTTCCACTGTTCTATGCAACAATCTGCTGACTTATATTTTCACATATAAAACTACACTTTTAAGTTAGAGGTGTTGGAGCTATCATGTATAAAAATGTAAACTCCCCCAAAAGAGCAGCCAACACAAAAAAGTGCAACAATAATAATGCCCAACTTTGGCAAAATGAATCAAGTGACAAATCATTCAATTTTGAGTTATTGGCATTTTTTTTAAATAACCTAAGAATACTGTATCTCCAGAAAAAAAAGTTGAAGAAATAATCATTTAATACTGAAAGGTATTCAAGTGAAAATGTTGTGAAATTGCATTGAGGCTAACAAATGACAGACATAAATTGCTCATTTATAAGAAATGACACTTTTGCTTCATTTGCTTCCTTTTGCCAAAGTAGGACAGACTGAACTGTACAACACATGTACACATGCATGCTACATAATGACTTTGAAGATTGTGCAGCACTGTTCTGATACATTATCCAATCATATTTTCATATTACATGCCTTTTTTTTATTGTGTGGAAATACAGAATGTGGAGCTCTGTGTGACTTGCCACTCTGGGCCTAGAAGAGGTTAGAGGGACTTTAAAGTGGTGGGAGGGGCCTGAAAAGGGCGGGAGAGACTTGTAGCCCTGGTGGGTGGGGCTAAGGAGGGTAGATGAGGAGCCTAGGAGGGGCGGGAGGTGCCTACAAGGTGTGGAAAGGGTCCTAGATGTGGTTGGATGGACTTACAAAGGGTGGGAGGGGCATAAGAGACTCACAGAAATAGGATATTCAGATCTGGGAAAAGATGTCACATCATGATGGGGGATGAAATCAACTCTCCCATATCATTGCAACAAAACTCCATTGACTTAACATGTGAAATTCTCAGTGTGTTTTGGTTTATTCAATCTGAATGTATTTGGGCCTATCAGACAATAAGCATACAATACACAAGAAGACTAATAATACACTTAAGCAAAAAAGGTACAAAATAATATTACGAAATTGAGAAAGATATCAAGCTTCCATACAATATTCATGCTCATTATTTACTGATGCCATTCAACACATAAATAAACTTGGTCATATAGGAATGCCTTTCAAAGCCTCTCGTTTTATCTTTTGTAAATAGTATGTGGCAATAACAAATTTGACTGAGTGATCATGATACGTTCACTAATATTTATTCAAGGCATATTATGAGATAAATGTCTTTATAGACCAGTGTATTTTGGTTTCTTGAATCATTGCTTTGCTTCCATATCACACAAGTATCATGAAAATTATCTAAAAAGAACTCCCACTTTCATATGTTTATTTAAACAGTTACAAGGTATTGTTTTTATTCATTTATATAGTAACTAAGTAATAACTTTATACATTTATTTACTTTGTCAGTCACTTACACTTTAATGGTTACATTTGCCTATCTGCTCAGATCAATAAATACACGCTAAATAATTCATGGGGATTAACTAATCCCTCAAAATAGTTTTCCACAATACAACACCCTTCTGAACAGGCAGGAGGTGTAGTGTCAGGATTAGGAGGGATCAGTTAATCTCCAACCATCATTTTTTTTGTATTGATTGATATGTGCAAAGTAATCAGGAAAAACTTTGTAATTAATTCAATTATCTATTAATGTATTAGTGATTTTATTCAAATACTTAGTAACTTATTTTGTTTATTTATTTTTTATTTTTTAATAATATCTTTGTTTACAGGGAACAACAAGTTATACCGGGTCTAATCTGTGCAGAAGTGATTTCCTCTTGGACTGGGTCTCTGCTTTGTGCAACACAGAATATTGCATTTCGAACAGTAAACCAACCTTTAATGTATATGTTCGGTGAAGGTGTTTGCGTTAACACTGAGAATATTGAAATCCATGAGGTGAATACGAATGAAAGAAACATGATTATGATTTAACACAGTTAGTTAATTAAATTCAAATCAGTGACAGATAACAATAAGCTCTTTATCAACGTTTTTTGTTAAAACAAATTTGAGAAATTGATATATCCATTTAATTCTGATACGCATAATGACTGGCTTAATAAACAGCTATCTTGGGGACAGACTATCCATTGCTTTCAAGCAGGAAGCAATATATCCCTATAAAGACGATATACAGTGTGGCCCAGGAAAAATGGAACACTAAATTTATCAAATATGTTGAATTTTTCCCTCTTCAATATCCGAGAGAAATTACTATTTTTCTCATTACTTCATCTGATAGCATGTTCTTTTCTGAGTAACACAACACTTTGATCTCCATTTTTCGTTCAGTAGTTTAGTGCTTTGCAAACGAGAACATTTTGACAGCAGCAGCTTTCCATGATTTGTCAACAAGATTTAAAATACTATGTCCAAGTTACAAGTCCATTAATAAAGAGGGTCAAAAGATTTCAGAAAAAATGGCAATTTTTGTACAGAACCAATTGAGAATTCTCCACACTCTCATCACAGAAAGTGGCAGGAGTTGCCAATTTAAGAATCCTCCATAGTAAGGATTAAATGATTTTTATACACTCAAAACACTTGAACAGTTCAGTCGATTTTTTTTTCAAACTTTCACAGTTTTCTTTCACTTGTTGCTCTATATCATATGAATTCATATAGTTGTCTAGCAGGGTTTTATTCCCTTTTAACTCTTATTGTGTCGGGGCAATCACAAATTCTACTCCTTAAATAAGTGCCAATAGTACAAAATTATGACAGTAAATCAATATTTTTTTTGAATTTTTATATGGCAGAGGGACAGCCCACATTAATCTCTCATAAACCTGGTAGGTTTACCTTAGATATATTCAGACAAATTTGTATGATTTTCTATGAACCAGTTTTGTGGAATCTACTGTGTCAAATCATATATTTCACAAAATACATGCTAACTTCATAAATCTTAACAAATTTGAAATATAAATTATATCATTCATAATATATTATATTGTTAGAAGGAGTATACTTTAATCTACAACTTTTGTACCCAACAATTTTCTCCAACGTGCATGAGTAATAAGTTGCAGCTGTTAAAAGGTGACACTGCACTCCAAAAGTTGACCAATATGGAAATGTTCAAACAGGCTTGACATGTTAAGAGTTAAATAAAGTCAGCAGTTATAGTAGGATGTCTGACCTGATGCGACCCTTGGCCGCGGGATGTCCAGCGAGGACTGTGTTCCAGTAGACTGGTGTGAGGCCGGTGTATCGGTGTCAGCAATCACCCCTGGTCTCTGGGGGGAAGGTAACGATGCAGCTGTGGTTACCACTCTCATTGGAGCATCTGGAAGTTCAAGACAACAATCAAGAAAAAGAAAAGCAATAAATATATATCTGGTAGTCCATTGTCATAATAAACTGATGTAAGTTCTGATTCATCAAGGTAAAATGTCAATAAATAATGTGTATAAATCAAGGGGACTGGACTTATGTTTGAATTCTGACGAGAACGTTTCGCGTCCTATCCGGGAAGAGCTGATGAAGCGTCCCGGATGGGACGCGAAACGTTCTTGTCAGAATTCAAACGTAAGTCCAGTCGCCTTGATTTATACACATTATTCATTGACATTGTCATAATACTAGAAATGCAAGTAACTTTCATCTTCCCTTTAAAATAAACAGTACAACTAAAGTAAATACTGTGGTTGTAACCATGGTCCTTTAATTTGGAACAGTTTACCTGAACCACTGAAGCAGTGCAACATGGTCAAACAATTCACACACCTGTATAAAAAGAGTATTTAGGGAATAAAGAGATATTCTCTTAATATTTTGTAATTATGTAATGTACTTCCTCTGTTTTCTCTTCTTTTCCTTTTTTTGCCATCTGTCCATACTAACATACAGTAGTTATGTTTATATGTTAGTTTTTAAATATTTATTTATCATTAATTATTTTTATTATTACATATTCAAGTTTGTATTGTATGTTGGGGATCATTTTGACCAAGCTTAAATGCTTCCATGATTCCTCATTATTTTGCTGAATTATGTCTATTAATAATAATGATGTAATGCATTTTTGTGATTTCAATTCTGGATGGAAATAAACTTCTTTTTTTCATTTCTCATTCCCCCCCCCAATGCATTGTAGTATAATTTATTTTGTCATGATACATATATTTCCAGCCTTCATTTCTTTATTTATGTATCTAGATCCCTATTGAATAAATGTGTACAAAAATATAATTCAAATTTCACCTAAATCAAAGTGATTTGTGATGTCCCCAAAGATTCAACTTAGGCAAAGTTGACTATAAGCAGAAATATCCTTAAATGTGATTGATATCAATAGTATTTTATGGAAGAAAATTCCGTTACTGCAGGTATCATAGCAACATCTTGTCCAACACACATCATTAAAGCATCTTGCAAATTTACACCAAGGCAGTATCATGTTCTAAAACTGTGGAAATAGTTCACTTTGCGAGATACTGAGCAAAAATGTGAATACCATGACAACGCCAATTGTGACATCACAGTAACATTAAGAAATGAGTTTTCACCTACCCATAACAGCTCAAAACCCAGGAGTATTTATCATGTTCACCGGTAATTCCATAACTGAACACTCACATTGATTTCCGAACTCAAATATTTGCCGAACCAAAGCTGCACATTTTAGCCGACTTTACACAACAACGATCAAAATAAAACATGGTGCAATAGATATTTGGCTTATTCTATCGAGAACACTTTTGCAATGCTATTAACAACTGAAAGCATGTAATGTACCATCTGTTACAGGTGTGTATGGTGTACATAAAAGAACCAAAACAACTTTTATAATAGCCAATTTGGCAATTCTGTATTGAAAATGTTGACATTTGTACAACATTGTTCAGCTATCAGACCATACTTTAAAAACCTAAAAAATGATGATGATGATGATGATGATGATGATGATGATGATGATGATGATGATGATGATAGAGATATTTGTAATTCACCTGAATTATCAAATATGATACTATCAGCACGCGAGACAAAGGCCTGTCATATGGAAAGCAGTGATGTTCTTTAAAGTCCTGCATGAAAATGGTAAATGTATTTGGATGTTCAGTACTACCTCCTGCCAGTACTATAAGATGAACACAAGTCAAATCTTCATTCCTCATACACTACCAAAGTGAAGATAGTCCCACATTTGCTCCATCGACAATTGATCCGACGATTATTTCATGCACTAACCCTGACCTCAACCATAACCCTAATCCTCCTAACCCCAAAACTAACTCTAACCCTATTCTGAACTCGAAATCCAATGGTAACCCGAACCCTAACTTTTTGTCTTCTGAGATATTGTCACCGAAGTAATCGTCGCCGGAGCAAATGTCGGATCACCAAAGTGAGACGTCACTCTGGTTCTGAAATATGAATTACTAGGTACAGCTCATTGCAGTGAGTTAGTAGTAGTAGTAGTCGTCCAGGTTTAAGATCCAGTTTAGTCCCCAAGAACGAGGGTGGCCAGATTTACCTTACACTCATAGAAATTGCCCTTACCCCTCCCTCCACTTTACTCTATTCGGTGCATCCTCCTACTTCAGTCTAATCTTCCTACTCTCCTGCACCACTTGCTTCTTTCAACTGTTTCTACCAATAAGACAGCTGCAGTTGAACTGAGTTATACTGTAAAAGCAGAAATGTTCGCGAGCATTTAACTTTCACGAATTTCGCGAAGAGTCGAAATTCGAGAAAGTAAAATGCACGCGAAAGCTTGTGTATAGAAAACTTTTTTAATGCCAATACAAGACTGTGTACCGTGCAATTCAAATGACTCGAGATAATGGTACGCGGTCACTTACGATGGTCGCAATGCACTTGTACATTTGATAAAACGATGTTTCAGAGGCATTAAAACAAATACTTTCTATAAATTGTTGCGATAATTTTTTAATTAATAAAACACCCAAATGCTTCTTCCTAGCAAATTTCGCTATATTATATTTTTCTCATGGTCGGTGATTCGCGAAAGTTTCATGCACGCTAAATGGCCGTTGGCTTCAATTCGCAAAAGATTTTTGTCGCGAAAGTATAGTGTTTTACAGTAGTTGGCTGTTGTCCCTACACATTTCCGAACCAGTTTGACATCGTCACTTCTGCTCTCTATAAAAGAGAGTTTCAACAATTACCATTGACTCCTGCCCTCCTGTCTCCCGGCTTGGGTTTGGCTGTTGTGGTCGTTACCATGGTGATGACGGTTCCGTCGGGGGCGATACTCCTCTGGGTCTCCACTCTCTTGGTCGGCGAGACCGGCTGCCTGGGCTTGATCTCCGTGTTCTGCTCGGCCGACTCCATGAACAGGAACTTGAAACATATATGAAACACATGAAAATATGAAGAATTATACACCAAATATGTGACCGTGCATCACAAAACCAACAAAAAGTAGCCAAAAATGATTTTTCAGTTAAGATCAGACTCTGATAGAGGAGTCTCTCAGCTTTTAAAATGATATATAATTTGTCAAAAATGGATGTTCATAACCCTGTAAAATAAGAGAGAGAATGTTTAATCCGTTCAGATGTTACTTTTGAGAAAAACGGCCTTGAAAATAAGTGTCTATTCTATTATTTGCACAAGCAGCACAATGCGAGGGGGAACAAAAAGGTGAGTTAAAACTCCATGGCAATCACTATGAAGGGATTATTACATTACCACCAAACTTAGCAGGCATATTAATTAGGTCCTCTTCATTATTATATTTAAGTTTCAATACACCAGTATACTCCATTCAAAAGTTATGGAGTGTAAAAGTTGTTGGCCTCTCCTTCAAATACATTTTTCACACTGTCAGATGGGAACCTGCGACACCCGAAACAACATGGGCATTGAAAATTTGCCCAAAATACAACTTAAACTGCATGTTATGCTTCCAAACTTCATATTTCGGTAGAAGAAGAGTTGCACTTTCAAAAAATATCAAAAACTGAAAATCGAACATGGTGACCCATTACTCATATTTTCAGCCCTGGCGAAATTTACCCGCGGCGACTTTTTGGTGGTTTCGTGATGCATGGTCACATATGCATTACAGAAAGTTGGATTAAGGTTCTTAGAGTGGCGTCCTCGTCCAATATCATAATGCTCCCAATTCCTGCTCTTACTTGGTAAAGTTGTTGGTTTATAGTTTCACCCATACAGTCAACAACCCTGCTCCCATAGTTCCCTTAAACCCCATTCATTAATAAGCGGATACCATTCAAGATCCTGACCATCACATATAAATGCCTACAATTCAACTCTCCATCAAATCTGTCATCCCTACTAATACATCGTAACCCAAGACAAGGTCTCCGTTCTTCTTCTGACAAGTCTCTTCTCCAAATTCCAAGATCCAGCTCAAGGTCCGGCGAAAATGCTTTCATCACACTTGCTCCTAGACTGTGGAATGACCACCCCCTTCACATCCGTTCATCTCCTTCAATCAATATTTTCAAAAAATCATTAAAGACCCACCTGTTTAACCCCTTGGGGACGACGGGCTTGTACAGAAGCCCATTGCATTGCACACTCAGAGACGACGGGCTTCTACAGAAGCCCAAAATCTTTGACCAATTTTTGTCAAACATTGGATTAACGGAAAAGTTTTACTGTTTAATGCCGTCGTCCAAATCAAGAAAATAAATAATCTGTGCGGAAATTTATAAGAAAACATTGGTTTATATTCCCTTCACTATCAACCACGTAAAAATCGCGTCGTCTCTCAATGAACAACAGTGCCGTGTAGCATCGAGCCCAAGGGGTTAATAAATAATGATGTTGATAATTTTCACATACTTAATGTTATCGTTTTTGTTTGTAATAATTATCGATTTAATACTTGATTTGTATGTGGTATTGTATTGAACTGTTAGAGTAGTTTAAGCACTATGAAACAAATGCGTGTATAGCACTATAAAAATAACTATATTGTATTGT
This sequence comes from Eucidaris tribuloides, assembly GCA_001188425.1. Lineage (NCBI taxonomy): Eukaryota > Metazoa > Echinodermata > Echinoidea > Cidaroida > Cidaridae > Eucidaris > Eucidaris tribuloides. The sequence goes on from JZLH01S0516973.1 coordinate 51,945, forward strand.
ATTGTATTCATATTGACATCTCTCTCCATCTTAGCACCGCATCAGTTCCGGATCAACACTCGATTGAAATTCGGGTGTTGACTCACTCATTTGGTCAATGACACCACCCCCAAAGTTCACTCACACACAATGTCCATGACCCAACCCCTAATATTCACCTACCCATAGTTCAGGACGCCACCCTCAAGTTCACTCACCCATACAATCAATGACCCCACCCCAAACTTCATTCATTTGTATAGTCAACTGCCCCCCCCCCCAATTTCACCCCCATGAAGTCAACGACCCCACATCCAAAGTTTACTCATCCTTATAGTCAATGAACCTGCACCCCGCCCCCCGAAATTCAACTTACATAAAATGTCAACAACCCCACCCCCAAAGTTGACTCACCTGTATACTGTCGATGACTCCACCCCCAAAAATTTAATCACCCATATAGTCAGTGACCCCACCCCAAATTTCATTCATTTATATCTAATCAAAACACCATCCCCAAAATTTAACTTACCCATATTGTCAATGACCCCACACCTAAAGTTTACTCATCCTTATAATCAATGACCCTGCCTCTCAAATACACTCAAATGAAATGTCAACTGACCCCACCCCTCCAAAAAAAAAGATGACTCACCCATACAGTCAATGACCCTTTGACGGTGTCTCCTTCACTGGTCACCCCACATAGAGGTAGGATGTGTCTGCTGCCCCTCATGTGTTCCAAAGAATCTACCGCAACAACGGCTTCCCCGTAGAAATTATCTGGAACAGAATCGTAGGAGATATTATATTCCACATACCAGGAACCTTGCTGTAGGATTTGTCAAGAGTTAATCAAGTGATAAAGCACAGTTTTACCCATAGTTTTGAGAAAAGTTTGTTGCACCGAATGGTGATAATATTTTTGTGTTTCACTCATGTCTTCAGTCCATGGAAGTTAGTCACTTGGATGTATAGAACAGAAATATGACTTTACATGCAGTGTGTTTCTATTGAGCCTACCGTATTTATCCGGATAAAATTTAACCGGCTAATAGCGGAGAAGGTCTGTTTCTACTGGATTGCGTTTTCCGCAAAGCACAATCGATCCTACCAGGATCGTACGATTACGGGCTACGAGTCCATTGACCTGGGTTGCCGCAAGGTATTGTGGTATGACCAAGGTCAAATTTACGCTCAATCAAACACACGCGCGCTGCAGCGAGGGGTCATGTATTCAGATCATGTGGTTTTGTTTACAGTGCACTCTTGTTATAAAGAAGTCCTTAGGACCCATGAAATTTCTTCTTTATAACGAAATTTCTTTATATCAGGGTTGCAAAAACAATAAAATACTAAGGAAATCCATGATATGGGACCAGAAATTTTACTTCTTTAAAATGAAATTTTGTTATATCAGTGTTCTTTATAACGAGAGTGCACTGCATTTACGGTTTCTCACCGGCAAAAGACGGATAATGGCGGAGAAGGTCTGTTTCTATTGACATCTTACGGTATCTTTCTCCGCTATTATCCTGCAAAAAGCAGGATAAATACCGACGAAACTTTCCCCGCTAAAAGACGGATAATGGCGGAGAAGGTCTGTTTCTATTGAGATCTTCTACTCCATTAGCCGGTTCATTCCGGAAAACTAGCTTTAATAGAAACATGCTGATAGTAAAACAAACATTACATTTTTTTTTCTTGTAGAGCATACAAATATTGTACTGGTGCCAGATTCTCTGATTGGAACTATGCCGAGTACAAGGTTACGTGGACTGTACTGCTTTCCTGTGGGGTGCAGCCCTTTGACCTGATTCAGCAGAAAACAAATCAGAACAACTACAGCGTCTCGGAAACAACTCCCCCTGGGACGACTCCCACCTGACAACTCCTTCGGAGGAAAGCTCCCAGGGGGACAGCTCCCTAGAGGACGGCTCCCCAAAGGATCACTTCCCTCGGGGACAACTCCCCTGGAAGACAACTACCCCAGAGAATAACTCCCCGAAGACAACTACCCCAAAGAACAACTCCCCTGATGTCAAGTCACGACATTTAAATTGGAAATATTGTTAAAGCCCAAGTTCATTTTTGGGGATTTTTTTTATTTGAAAGCTTTATGCCCCAAAGTCAAAACCATGCAATAATAGATTCTGAATGTCTTTAGTTTTTTTTAAATTAATTAATGAAAAATCTCAGGGGGGGGGGGGTAACCCGAAATTTTCGACTATATTTTACATTATAGCATCCAAAGGGTTAATAAGGCATTAAGGTTATATGGGTCATATCTCATCTGAAAAAACAGACTCTGCTCTTTCAGATGAGGTATAACTGATATACATGTAACCTTAAAGGTAAATGACATGATTGGGGGTAGTCCTCAACTTGGGCTGAAACTACTCTGGAATCAACTAAACTATGCTAGGATTATCCTGTGAAAATCTTGTAGTCAAACGTTGACTCATTCTAGAATAAAAGTCTATTGTCCCTCGTGGCAGGCAAACCTGCTGTGTGGCTTTCTATAGGTCTTATTTTTATCATCCCCGGAAAAAAATAAAATACTAGTATGTTCATGCTTGATTCTCCTTAAGTAAACAAATTACAGACGAATCCTTCCAGCTAGGAGATCCACTCCAGTTAGTGTATAGTTGGTATACATTTCAACTCATTTGGTTCTTGAGGCATTTTCAAGTGTTCCCAATCTTGTCACTAACCTTTAACCCTTTGGATGCTATAATGTAAAATATAGTCAATAATCTTGGGGGTCCCCCCCCCCAAGATTTTTCATTAATTAATTAAAAAAAAAACCTAAAGACATTCAGAATCTATTATTGCAGGGTTATGACTTTGGGGCATAAAGCTTTCAAATAAAAAAAATCCCCAAAATTAAACTTGGGCTTTAAACTTCACCGAGAGTTGTCGTCCAGGGGAGTTGTCGTCCGGGGGAGTTGTCGTCCGGGGGAGTTATCCTCTAGGGGAGTTGTTCTCCGGGGGAGTTATCCTCTAGGGGAGTTGTTCTCCGGGGGAGTTGTCCTTCAGGGGAGTTGTCAGGTGGGAGTTGTCCTCCTGAATAGTCCTAAAACCAACAGAAAATAACTACACTAAAGAACACAGGAAAATAATTCACCTTTATTGTCCTTGTCCCAAACTTCAAAGCGTAGTTCTCTTGAGCTGCCATTCAATTGACTAAAAGAGGAGCAGAAAGAAAGAAATCATAATTAAATGAAGAGCATGGAAAATATGAACAAAATGGGAACATGGATGGAGAGAAAATGGGATCAAATAATGACTGAGAAAATAAATAAAATAACAGAGAGACAAATAGAAACAGACCATTCTGCAGCACTCCCGTTTTTGTACATGTAGGGGGCCCAGGTGCTCAGATTTGGTTCCGACGGGGGTGTGCCACTGAAGTCGAAAAACCTGACCCTTCTTTAACGGTCATTTTGGTGGAAAATGGTACATATTATTTAGGTTTTTTATTAAGAAAAATGGCATTTTTGTGCAATTTAGCGATGACAGAGGTGAAGATATCTGGTGTAAATAGTAAAATTTCAAAATCATACCCCATGTTTAAGGATTTTTTGCGAAAAAGTCACCTATAGGCAAGTTCCCCCCCCCCCCAGGGTAGGGGGCATAGCACCCCTTGAAAAATAGAAGTTTTAAGGGAAATACCAGACACAGAACCATCGATGTCATCATTTCTCACTTACAACAGAAAGTGTTCATCCCAGAAAGGTTTAGTGCTATCTATGATGACCTACCCCCCCCCCCCAACTAAAATTGGTTTACCCCCATCTGCATTACATAGACCAGACATTGAACAATCCACATCACCAGGAATTGTTCATCCCAGAAAAGATAAATGCCGTCAATAATGACAATGGGTCTTGTATCATTGCGGCAGCTGATCCAACATCGCTACACAGAATATACCCCCTCCCCCTCTATTGAAATGGTTTACCTGTCTGCATTACCTAGACCAGACATGGAACCATCCATGTTATCATTTTAGGCATGGGCATCTAACTAACAAGACATGTTCATCCGAGAAAGGGTTAATGTTGTTGAAAATGATAACCCCTACACCTACACCCAACCACACCCCCACCCTAAAAAAGCAATGGTTTAACCCCATCTGCATTACATGTACATAACCCAGACATGGAACCATCCATGTCAACATTTTAGGGGTGTGCATCTCACTAAACAACAGGAAGTGTTCATCCCAGAAGGGATTAGTGGTGTTAATGATGACGTTAGTCTTGTATCGTTGTGGCAGTTGATCAATGTCGTAACACAAAACATCCCCTCCCCTCCTCAAATGAAATGGTAGACCCCCATCAATATGTCATACAGTAGACATGGAACCATCCACATTATCATTTTTAAGGGTGTGCGTCTCACTTACAATAGGAAGTGTTCATCCCAGAAGGGATTAGTGGTGTTGATGACATTGGTCTTGTATCGTTGTGGTGGTTGATCTCCTCCCCCTAAATGAAAATGGTTTATCCCATCTTATATATGTCATACACCAAACACACAGGAACCATCCATGGGATCATATTAGGGGTGTTCCATCTCACCTTAACAACAGGAAGTGTTCATCCAAAGTGAATTAGTGGTGTTAATGATGACGTTGGTATCGTATCATTGTGGCAGTTGATCAAATTGTAACACAAAACATCGCCTCAGCCTCCTCGATTTAAAATGGTACCCTATCTGCCATTACATACACCCAGACATCGGAACCATCCATGTCATCGATTTTAGGCATGAGCATCTAACTGACAAAGACGTGTTCATCCGAGAAAAGGGTTAATTTTATTGAAATGATATCCCTACATCCAACCACATCCCACGCCTCCCCCTCACCACCCCCCAAATAAAACAAATCAATTGATTTACCCCATACTGGCATTACATAAACCAGACATGGAAAACATTCAAATGTCATCATTTTAGGGTGTGCATCTCACTTATAACAGGATGTGTTCATTCTGGGAAGGACTAGTGGGTTGATGATGAGTATGGTCTGTATAGTTGTGAGCAGTTGATCTAAATTGTAACACACAAACAATACCCCTCCCTCCTCAATCGAAATAGGTTTACGCCTATGTCTGGCATTACATAGCACCAGAGCAAGGATGGAAGCCATCTAGTCATCAAATTTAGGGGTGTGTAATAAATTTCTTACTTACAATAAGGAAGAAGTGTTCATCCCAGAAGGGATTAGTTGTGTTGATGATGACGTTAGGTCTGTATGCGTTGTGGCGGTTTGATCCAAATCGCTACACAGAAAGGGTCGCTGCTGGTGCCTCCACTCCTGCCAATAAAACCCATTGCTTTGGATCACTAGACAAGCCAAAAAAAAGAGTAAACATCTGCAGTTTACAAGTCAGACAAACTCAAACAATGAGCCCTGGGGGATTGCCAACCCTCAACTCCAGGGGTATCCGATCCAATTCTTTGGATTGGGAGGCGAAGTAGAAAAATTAAACATTTTGGCTGACTTTGCGCACGACAAAAATTGCAAATAGAAAATTGTATATAACTGCGTTTTATAATGATCCAATGCATTGTCAAAAGTTTGTCAAATTATTGGGGGGGGGGGGGGCAAATTGATATGTTGACCAC
>JZLH01S0516984.1:1084-14186 GCA_001188425.1 Eucidaris tribuloides
AACTTGACAATGCACCATCTGGCAGTTTTGACCATAAACTGTATTCAGTGCTTCCGCCGTTACAAAAGAAGGTTCAAGTGGGTACATGAGTATTTCAAACTTTTCATGCTCAAGGTAAATACAAGAGTAAATGTACCAGTTTCTAGTATGTTTTGTTTGTTTGTTTGTTTGTTTGTTTGTTTGCTGCCTTTTCAAACATTCTGCGACAAACCGGGATGGCTTTGAATATCACGGACTTTACCGAAAAAATAAATAAAATAAGATAAAGTTTTTCAGTCATTTAAAAGGTAATAACAATACATTCTCACTAAATCGCCCAGCTAAGTTACGTTTGTATAGATATATTATGCCTACTAGTTTGTGGGGACGTTGACCTTGTTCATCACAACTCCATTGATTTTTCCCACCAGCAGCACATCTGGAAATACGAGTGTGTGTGTTCGTGTGGTGGGAGCTGGATGTGGGCATGGGTATTGTGTGTGTGTGTGTGTGTGTGTGTGTGTGTGTGTGTGTGTGTGTGTGTGTGTGTGTGTGTGTGTGTGTGTGTGTGTGTGTGTGTGTGTGTGTGTGTGTGTGTGTGTGTGTGTGTGTGTGTGTGTGTGTGTGTGTGTGTGTGTGTGTGTGTGTGTGTGTGTGTGTGTGTGTGTGTGTGTGTGTGTGTGTGTGTGTGTGTGTGTGTTGGGAGGGGGGGGGGGGTATTGGTCGCTGAATATGTCCAGTGAGGAAACTGACAATATTGGAAGATTTCTCTTATGAACATTACGTTCCAGATTTTTATTATCATAAAAAAATGTCGCAAAAGCGAATTGCAAGCGGTCAGTGGGAACGATTGATGGAAAATCGGGATTGATATCATGAAATGAATTCAAAACACCTACGTGTACGACGATGATTTTTCATAGAATATGTACACACACACACACACACACACACACACACACACACACACACACACACACACACACACACACACACACACACACACACACACACACACACACACACACACACACACACACACACACACACATAGACCCTGCATCCGCATAACGCTCAAAGTGTATAGACTGTCATACCTGGCCTTACTGTTTTCAAAGTAATGAAAATCGGAGGGGGAGGGGTCGTGTTTTGGAAAATTTGGCCCTCTCACCACGTATTAAGATTTTGGCTGTTTGGCCATGAACGGATATGATATGGCCGTGAAGTTCTCGCCCCCCCCCCCCAAAAAAAAAAAAAACTACACTGGTGCTGCCCTGGACCATCTCGAATGATTTGTAAACAAAATCACAATTCTGAGATTTGGCTGATTTCCCTCCCCGTTCCATACCGTGCCGAAACGGCAGGGATCGGGGAGGGTTTCACTTAAAAATAGTTACTAAAAGCGTTCGCATCATATATATATTAATCCTTAACAAAACTGTACTAACCAACCTGGCTGGAGTGGCTGATAACCGGCCGTCTGGAAAGAACCTTGGTGGACACTGTGTCCCCATGCACTCATTTTTCTGCTTTCAACAGATCGATGTACACCTATCTTTTCCCAAACCAGCCTACGCCCTTGCGCCCCTTGATTTTTTTTTCCTCTGGATCCGCCCCTGAAATCAGACATCACTTGACGCCCCGGAGGTTTGTGAGTGAAGTGACAGTTATACACGGTCAGTTATACGCGAGGGAGACGACTTGCCCTTCATATGAACCCAAGAACTTGACACGATTGCATCATGCCGCAAGAACCAATCTACCATCGAGGTGTACGAATAAAAGGGGTGATGACAGGGACGGGACAGGATTACTAGTTTAAGGGGCTGAAGCTTTTCTTCAGGTTAACCGCACGATCCCAAGGGGTAGGGGTTAGGGGAGCAGAGGCGTAATCATTAATGACCACAAAACTGGGGGGCAATGACAAAAAATATGGAAACAACGGCAATAAACGTATACATTCTAAATATATTATTAAGAAGAGAGATCCGTGATTTTTTTTTGTAGAATAGGCCTACAGTCTTATTATACCGCAAACGAGCGATTTGATGAGAAAGTTGCAATCTTTAATCGTAATTGCTGAAATTGTTCTGATCACTTTAAGCAATTAAACACGTTTAAATCCCATCACCAAAAGCTCCCTCCCCCAGGCAATCAGTTCTTTTGCCGTATATTGGGCATATTATTACCCGCAGTTCCATTATAATTTTCTTTTGTTACGGAACGTCAATGGTATTGTATCATACATGTACATGTTCAGAACGGTTTAGTTACCGTTCTGCACCACCTGCATACATCACTGACAACTGAACATGACAATATCGAGTATGAATATGAAATTCTAAAACAGACTTTATTTACTACTGGCATAATTTGAGAGACTAGTAGTTTACTATACGAGTACAAGTGCAATTAAAAGTCCTCATTTATTGGAAGAGAAGACTTGCATACCAGCGGCGTCGATCACACCGAAATGGCACTACAAAATTTCGCGCGCAAAATTGAAAATAAGGTAGGTCTACATGTATGATTTGTAGTATTTTTTGTAAGAGTTTAATGGTTTTGTAGTGCCTCCCACTGATTGTTAAACATAATTTTGCATTACGTTTTTTAAAGTTTTGAAATTATTGGGAGGGGGCAAATTCGCCGACCCTATACTTTCATGGGGGCAACTCTCTCTCTCCCCCCCCCCCCCGATCGACGCCCTGGTTGCATATACGTGTGTGGTTTGTAAGTTTGAGGGTGAACGAACCGGTATTCCAGCCCACAATATGTATTCTTTATAACTTCTTGCCCCGCGGCCCCCCCCCCCTTGCTTTTTGGAGGGGTGGCGTTAAAAAGGAACGTATTTGAACAACCACGTTGCCGTTATATCTTCATGCAGTACAGAAACACTATATTAATTGTCGCCATTGCTGTTCACTTTTCAGGAAGGAATGTCACAAACTTGTCTGTTGTCGTTTTATTCCACGCTAAAATCACAGTTCCATTACAAGATGTACATATCAGTATAACAGTTATATCTACAAAGCAAGCATATGGGGAATTTAAACCCCGTGCAGCCAGCGCTGTCACGCCGGTGTGATTTGCATTGTGTTGCCCATGGTGAAGCATATGACCTGATCAATTTAATTGATTTCGAGGTCGCCCACATAACAGGGTATTATACTCTGACACACCCTCAAATTGACACTGGAAAATAAACTAGGATACAGGACAAACCAATAGCTTCACTAGAAGCGTCCTGCATGTAATCGAACGAGATTGGGCGCGATGCAACTTGTTAGTACAGTATAGTATTTCTGGGTGTTCATTATTTTGTTACCCCGAACTTTCCTTTTCTTTTTATCTGCCATCCGAAACATCTCATGTTTCAAAGAGAACAATCAGTAACTGGCCCCAGTGCACAGAAAATAATTTGTATGGTGGATGCACAAATTACAAAGTAAATCTTATCTGTATCGCTATAGTGAATGGCCCTGCTTGCAATTTATGGAAATTAAATTCAATTTTAGGATATTGTAAACACGGTCGGTTGTGAATCAGTCCGTGAAGATCAACTGGAGGTCAATTCATGAATGCAAAGTCCGTGTCTACTGTAGGTTAGCTAGAGAATGAAATAAGGGTATTTTTAGCTGAAAAAGAAGAATTTTGGCTTTAAAAAATAGTTTCTGTTCAATAGAAGTATGCACAAAGTGATCCCGAGGAACAGAGTATTCAGTGATGCATTTTACCCAAAATCAAAAGTATTTGCAAATAGAAAAAAAGGTACTAACTACTGCAGTTGGCATCTCTGTTTAAGAAAAAATCCCATAATGTATACCACATATTCTACACTTGAAAATTTGCGAGTATTATGTGACCTAATTTCATTTACAAAAATAGGAGAAAGCTTAAACCTAGCGAATGCTTTTTTCGGCGAGTAGGTGAGGAATAAAAACAAATAAACAAAACCATTATAATAACAAGTACCTGCAAGCCGGTCTACAAGTTTCTCTAGGCCTACAAGGTATATGAAAATATTTTCATATGATTCTGGATACATTTTCTTATTTATAATGTTAACTGTTTAGTCTTAAGGTTATCGGTGATGGGTAATCGGGCATCATGGACACGTGCACGGTCATGGCCATACAACAATGCTAGGCAATGTACATGTCATTATGTTTACGAGATACTTGATGAAAACTCATAGGCCTAAGCATATATTACTCCACAACTTCCTTATTGATAATGCATTGTACAGCAAACGATCATATTTCCTTCTGCTTTGCTTTTCGCGTCAGATATACCAGCAAAATAAACAGCTGTGGCATCGTTTCATCACCCAATACGCGCTTTATACAAAGAAACAGAATTCAATTATATATACGAAACAAAACAACGCGATTACAGCCTTTCGCTTTCGTAAACAGCTTGACATGTACAGCAAAATACATGCACGTACACAAAATACGAATGCACGCGCGGCGAGTATACCACTGCTGCGGCCGCACTGCACAGCGACAAACAGCACTTGGAGCGTCTTGTATGTTTTGTGTTACATTTTGGCGATAGGCATTTTTACAAATGCATTTAAAGAAGATAATCTTGAAGTACATTACCTTGCAAGCTTCTCTGGAAGAAATTGTCTTTCTACTGGAAATAAAGCTTGGAGATCAGCAATCAAGAGAGGACCGTATGTTTCCCAGCTATATCCAGACACCGTGCTCTACTCTACGTACAGTACGAAATGCATAGCGGCCTACACAACAACGGAGTAGAACACGTGGGTCATACAAAATGCACGCCCAACTAACGTGATGCTTGCATCATCCCGGCAGAAAATTTGCATATGACTAATGAATATTCATATCAGGGCGGCGTACGTCTGCGCGCATAGTGCTGTTGTATTATGCATATTGCATCATCCGGTGTTACGATTGGTGAAAAGAAAATGTATATTCATAGTCTTGTGCACAGCTGAGCGAATCACTCTGGAGTGTTCGGTTAAAGGGCACTCAATATTCATGAGGGGATGGTGTTGCATCATGAATCGAGAGAAAGCCAAATAAAAACAGCTGTGCAAGCTACATTGCTTGAGATATTTTCGCCACTGAAGTTGCCGTCTTGTGAGAAAGCTTCGATGACATTCAAGATTATGTGAAATAATTTTCAAAACAAAGTGATGATTAGATTGTTAATCAATACGATGGGAAGCTTCGTAGTTTGACTACTCGTAAGATATATGTAGTTTTCAATTTGACAAAGTCCCATCATTTCATTGAATTAATTGAATTTATTAACTTGTGCAAAGTATCAAAGCCACTGGTTAACATTTACCACAGTTAAAAAAAAAAAGTGAGCTACATAATCCTCCATGCTCGAAGTGTCTTTGATAAGGTCTAAAAATGAAGCCCTGAAAAAACAGTATTTGAAAATGATGATTTAGTGCTTTAAAAATGTGAAAATCTACAAGCATTCAAATTAACTGGATACACCTGTCCACTTCCTCCCATAGACTTACTGTGTGCAGATCTAGGCCATTTTATCATCCACCGGAGTGCATACCTTGCCATTGGCTGCATAACTTTCCAAACTTTTGTATTCTAGAACGTTTATTTATCCATTTGAACGCTACTATGTAGCTCAGATATCAAAGTTTGACTTTTTTTTTAAATTGAAGCTCCACAACGTTAGCCTATCACTTTATCGTTAAAGCAAGGCGACTTAAATGAACTATACATACATGTATTTAGATTGATCATAAATGAATTTAAAGGGAATTTTCTTGGGAAATCCATGAACAGACTTACAATAAAATGTAAATCGTAATATTTAGTAAGAGATGATCAGACGAGAAATTATGTAATTACATGTAATGGTATACAGTGTGTATCAATAAAAAGGCAATCCATGTTTAGAGCTAGAATATTGTCATATATTTTTATCATGTAGATTAATAAATATAATATCCTAAAAGAACAACTTTTCCTCTTTCTAATGATACCTCACTTGCATCATTGATGTCATGCATGACCGAGTACATTGCTCTCAAAGAGAACAATGTCGAGTCACATTTGTTCCAAGTTTTGATCAGTGGATGAAATAATAAAGACATCGATGAATGGGTTCATGTTTTAAAGATGAGAGGTAATCTTATATTTCATGCAAGTTATGCCAAAACTTGGAAAAAGTGTGGTTTGACATTGTTCTCTTCAAGACCAATGTACTTGGTCATGCATGACACCAGTGATGCAAGTGAGGTATCATTGGAAAGAGGAAAATTTGTTCTTTAGGGATATTATACTTACAAGTCTCTATAGTGAAAATAGTTGGTAATATTTAGCTCTAAACATGGATTACCTTTTTTGATACACACTATAGCCTACGCAAACCTAAAATTTTATCGATGTTTATTAGCACACAAACCCATAAGACATCACGGCCGGACGTATGGAACACTTTACCGAACTCAACACCACTCTTGAATTTCTTCAAACGATTAACTAAAGCAACACTTCTAAACAAATACACGTCATAGTGTCTTCTATAATTTAATATTTATCCTGCAACGTTATACTCCCCATCATAAATATAAGAGAAAGTGTTGCAATTCTATAATGGTATGGTATTGACTACTCTTAACTCTTTGCTTTCTTAGTACTGACATGAATTGAAATATCTTCAATAAATAATGTGACTCAAGTCCATTAAGAAGTTATTTTTCACACTTTCACTTTTCATTGCCCCCCCCCCCTCCTTCGCCCCCGTTCTGCCCCAACATTAATTTAAACTTATTGTAACAATCCTTATAACCATCCCCTTTAAGATGTTTACAACAAGTATCACATTATTCAAAAAACTTACAATGTAAATAATCCAAATATTGTTCACTGTATATAGTAAAATAATGAATGCCATATCATATCACCCGTAAATAAATTTGGAAAAATAAATTTTATTATTATTTTCTATACCTTGAAAACTGTGATTTATGTTGCTATGACTTGTATATATTGTGAAAAGGGTTGCAGAAACAATGAATTGAAATTGAAATATATGATGCTCCTTCTTTTGAAAAAAATATATATATTTTTCTCAAAACAATATATGCTCTAAAGGAAATATCCGTATGAGGTATTTGTCAAATGTAATTATATTACACTTTTGTGTGTGTAATAAAATGGAGTAGCCTTTTAAGTCGTTAGTTATTGAAAGTGATTCAGGCTATATAAAGTATATGATGAAAGTTCTGATTTATTGTATAAGTGAACATGTGAAAATGATAATAAAGTAGAATCAGTTCCAGACTTAAATAACAATCACAACACATCATTATAATTATTATTAGATCAATAAAAGGGAAATTCATTGAATCTTTCAATTTCAACAAAATAGCCTTTGTGCTAAAAAGAGAGAAACCTGTAATACTACTCTACATTGGATTGTACTGGAAATATGACGTAATGTTAATATAAGTGGTCAATAATCATTTTATTCCCAATACAGTGTTGAAGCGACGCATTTTACTGGGGACACGTTGAAACAAACAGATTATCCAGCTCATGACTTGCTAGCCTGAACTAGTTTAATTTTCTTCTGGTCTGCATGACGCTAGAAAAAGGGAATAACGATATGGTATTCAAGGTACAGTTTATCCATTTATTCAGCTTTAAAAATCTGAGATACACCATCCTTCATGCTACTGACGGCTCTGATTAGGTCTAGAAATGCAGCCCTAAAAATGTCATTTTTTCAAACGATCATAAAATGCCTTTAATAAGTGAAAAACAATGGGCAACCATTCCAGTATTTCCCCCATAGACTGCTCTGTTGCAGGATTTTTGTGGACAAGACATGTGTTTATATTTATCTATTCATATTTCTGCTAGTGATGGCATAACTGCCTGAAGGTTTTTTTTTGTTCTAGTGTGTTTATTTGTCCATTCAAATACTTTTATAAAGATCAGATATAGTGGGACAATTTTCTTTTCTTTTTTTTAATTGGGGCTTCCACAATTGTATACAGTGTCTTTAGATGAAAATAGGGTATAGGTCAGTTTTCACGACCATCGATAAGATTTGTTTCCATTTCACTCATGAAGGATGAATGAAGGTTAAACATACAATACGGATATCAATAAAAACTGACCTTGTTAAAAGTAAAACAATTCCGACAAAAACAACGGGTTACACAAACAAACACACAAATGCACACACAAGTGTGTATGCGGAATTATATCAACATGCATTCGACCCATTGCTTATGTTCTGTTCGCTTTCCTAGAATTAAATGGGATAACAAGAATAAAATAAAATAGATTACCTCTGCGTCCGGATGCAGACTAGCTAAAATATTACGAAGCACAACCGTCTTGCATAGGACAGAAGTCTTCGAAGTGCTTTTTTTTAAAATCATTAATTTCATTAATTAATTTGTTACATGCCGGTGTTTTCTTTTTCTCTCTCGTTTTTGCATATAGACCTACTACCTCGGTTTTGTTAGCCTTTAAAGATACCAAACTCCAGCCTGAAATAGTGAACGACTGACACGGAACGTGAATAGCGCTCTCTGCGGCAAGCGTCCAGAACGACGATTCCAGGTTTCAGTCCAGTGTGCATTCGAACCAACCCAAAGAACAAGAAATGTTAATTTGAATGGACGGCTGCCAAGAAGGGGTGGATTTGATTAAGTATTAAATGATATTTTCTGATAGGGGTTGAGTGGATCTTCATCGTTGTTACAATGAAAGAAATTAATGGATTTGTTAGGAACAATATAACGTGCCCATGAAAACGGCTTTGAAATTCAAGTACACACATGCGCAAATCGCCGTGAAAATACTAGGAATTTGTTTGAAGGGAATTCCCTTGAGAAAACGCTAGTCAACAGTACATTTCCTGAAGATCATCAATTGAGGAATAATTGTTCTATCATAAAAATGTTGGTTGCAATCATCCCTAATTAATTTTTAACGAATGTTCAAAGTTGCTGCTTTTAATATTATTCCCTATGGGGCTTGAATTAGCTGTGTGCAACCTCCACAGTTGACGGTGTTTCACACAGGTCAAAGAGGCCAAGTAGGAAATAACGATACTAACATCAACTCTGAAAATCATTGAAAATTAGAAATTAATGGCAGCGGGTCATCAATGCAGCCATAGCGTTGAACAGTGTTTTCCCCATCCCCCTCAGAAGAATCCTACCATTACCGTGATTTGTGTCTATATATAATACTGCAGTTTTAAATATTCAGCATGAGCACGTATCGTATGTCATACAGTTCCACACATTTCATTCATTTATTTTATATAAACAGCAATGATCATCTACTCAAGCCTTCACACTCGATCAAATCCACCCCTTCTGGCAGCCCCCTGATGTTATTGCCTCTGTGGGTTTTCTCGTGTACTGAAATGAAGCCGAGTCCGGGGGGGGGGGGGGGGCACTGTCATTACAAGGTGTACACCATGCGCGTGTATGAACTTTCAAAACGGACCCTAAACAAGTAATTATTTGTCGATCTCAGAACACCCTAAATAAGCATTCAAGTCTGAAAAGATACCCTAAACAAGTATTCAAGTCTGAAAATATACCCCTCTAAAGTAAACCTTCTGTTAAAGGCACTGTATAACAATGTTTCCAGTTTAAAAAATCTGAACTACATGATTCCCCATGCTACCAGTGTCTCTGATACGGTCTAAAAATAAAGCCCTGAAAAAATTGCAGTTTAAAACGATCATTAAATGCTTTAAAAAAAGTGGAAATCATTGAAAGACCATTCCAGCTTTCCCGTATAGACCGTGCTGTGTTGCAGAATTTCCTATCGGCTGAGAATATATTAATGTGCCAATTTGTACTGCACATATTGTACTAGTGACAGCAAAATTGTCTGAACTTTTGTGTTTTATGGTGTTTATTTGTCCACTCAAATACTGTCAGATATGTCAGATAGCAAAGTTCGACAATTTTTTAAATGGGTCTTCCACAGTGTTATATGTAATGTCTTTAAAAATATACCATTTCTTCCTGATTTTGGCGATTTTGATACCCTTTTCAATGTACGCGATACATCGTCCAACCGTGAAAAACAACCCTTTTTACTTGTTTCTTTTCACACGCGCATGGTGTACACCTTGTAATGACAGTGCCCCCCCCCCCGGGAGCAGAGTGAAACCTTAACAGTTCACTCTCTTGTCCGACATGGGATAAAAATGGGGTAAAATGTTATAATCTCAACGGCCCAACATGTTTTTTTAGACAACATTTTATTGTCAATCATACGCTGTAACCCAATGGGATATTCGTATTATAACCTTTACCTAAACGAAGATGGCGGAAACAGCAGGACACATAACAATAATGCACCTGCTATATACATGTGCATTGTACATGTAGAAACATACCCGCGGTTAAGCTAAAAAATTGTCATAAAAACTTCAAAGCAAATGACACAAAAGACTGAGTCGAAGGGTATGTCGGTCGGATGAACCTTTTATTGATTGCTATCTGCACATTTCTATTTTGATCGAATTTTTGTACAGGCATTGAATCAGCGAAGAACCAAGCTAAAAGGGGAAATATCCATTCACATGCGTTTCATCATGCAAATATCACGTGTGTCTTGAAAAGAAATACATTGCTGAACTATTAGAGCAAAGCCGTTCAGGTAGTGAAATGTGATAAACAAAATACGTAGTTATAATCCTTATCAGCAAGCACTTACATAAGGACCCCTCCCCAGCGTATACACACACACACACACACACACACACACACACACACACACACACACACACACACACACACACACACACACACACACACACACACACACACACACACACACACACACACACACACACACACACACACACACACACACACACACACACACACACACACACACACACACACACACACACACACACACACACACACACACACACACACACACACACACACACACACACACACACACACACCACAACACACATACCACACTACACACCAACACACACACACACGACAACCACAGCCACACACACACACAACACACACACATCCACACACACACACAAATATCGCGCAGTATACACGTATCAATAATACAATGCCAGTGTATATACTACATTTAAACTTGTTGTTGTGCCCGAGTATTATTTTTCACCGTCGCACTTGAAATCGTATGAAAACCTTTAAACCGTCATTAATCAAATGATAACCACTGCAAACTATGCCAATAAAATAAAAAGAGAAACGCTGAAAATAGAAATTTTGATGTAACGACCTAAGTCAGTTGATCAAGGAACGTATACACCCGATCCCTATCACGTTCATAACCGCCAAATAAATTACAGGTTTGTATATTGGCTACCGAGTACACATAGCCGTGGTCGAATATTCAGTCTGAAACAAACCAGGGCGAACCCAGTTCCGTGTATACGACTTTTGGGGGTCAGACAACATTGGAAGTAATATCTGCTTTATATTTCATCTATTTTATGGAATAGGGTAATTCATATGTTTTATGCAAACTTAAAGCCCAAGTTCTGTTTTGGGGATTTTTTTTTATTTGAAAGCTTTATGCCCAAAGGTCATATCACACCAATAACAGATTCTGAATGTCTTTAGTTTTTTTTTTAATTAATTAATGAAATATCTCGGGGGGGGGGGACCCCGAGATTTTCGACTATATTTTACATTATAGCAGCCAAAGGTTTAATAAGGTGTTAAGGTTATCTTAATTATACCTCATCAGAAAGAACAGAGTCTGCTCATGAAGCTTTCAAATAAAAAAAAATCCCCAAAACTAAACTTGCGCTTTAATTGATGAGCCGGTGAAGAAAGCATGTTTATATTACCTGATTACAAAACATTGTTTTGGATTACAAGAGGCAATGATTATGGGTCTAATGATTCATCCAAATTAGAATCTCTTTGCTATGCCTGACACCATAATATTAAAATAGAATATACACTCATTACTGATCTGTGTAATTAGTTTATCTTAATCATTCTACGGAAACTAGTAAAAATACATTAACATAGTGACATGATTAAAATCTGTTATGCAATTATAAAGTCAAGGAACAAATTTCAACCATATGTCTTTTAAGTAATCAATCTCAAAAATTGCTTAGCACTGTTATTAAACACGCTATAAATGTTATTTCAATCAGAGACCTATAATCATGTTATGATTATTGTATTTTCAACTGATATCCAAGTAATACCTTTTCTCCAAACTTTCTGGATTTGTTTTGGTGACATATACAAATCACAATTTCATTGTCATCATTTACAAAGTGATATTAAAAACGGAACCACAGAAAGTTTTTCCCACACATATTAATCTGACGTGTGGGCCTATATGTGATTGAATAAGACTAAATGTAAATGTTCAAAAGACACAAACTCTTTCAACACAAACAGGTACATTGCCACGAAGAAAAAAAATCTTTTTACTGTAACGCAGTTGATAAAAATCGGGTATGATAACAAAATCCGGCCCATTCACCACACATAGTGGTCAAACACACCCATTCCCTCGTGTATGACACACCTCATGGTGACAGGTTCACTTCTACCCTGTGTCCGGTGATAACGATTGGTCCAAAGCTATATCGCTTGACATTGTAATAGCTTCTATCGAAGTATCAAACTTTGATATAGAAGTGTATTTTTGAAGGGCTTCATTTGAGACCTTATCAGAGATACTGATCGCATTGATTATTATTATTATCATTATTATTATTATTATTATTATTATTATTATTATTATTATTATTATTATTATTATTATTATTATTATTATTATTATTATTATTATTATTATTATTATTATTATTATTATTATCGTAGTAGTAGTAGTAGTAGTAGTAGTAGTAGTAGTAGTAGTAGTAGTAGTAGTAGTACTAGTAGTATTTATTCGGCAAATCAAAGAAACATAACAAAATATAAGAATATAAGCATCATCAATTATACAAAGCATGAAGAATATTCAAAATATTGAAAACAGCCACATGAACGCCTGGGAAAGAAAAAGATTGCTCTGACCGAAGGTCATCTTTCCCAATTCATGTAGCAGCGATTTTTTTTTCAAATTGATACATTGATATAATGCAGATTAGATTTAAA
>JZLH01S0516995.1:7754-10254 GCA_001188425.1 Eucidaris tribuloides
AAAACAAAATGTTCACTATTATGCTGTAACTATACTCAATGCCAGTATAATCTGTTGTACAGTTTTTGTGTTATTAATTTTCAAAATTAACAAATATTATTTTTAACACCTAGTAGAAACATGTCCTATAACAAAAAACCTTTTCTGAAATAATTTCGTTTTCCTTCTCGCCTAGCATTTAAAGGGACTGGCTAACATTTACCACAGTTAAAAAAATCTGAGCTACATGATTCCCCATGCTACCAGTGTCTTTGATAAGGTCTAAAAATGAACCCCTGAAAAAATTGTATTTCAAAATGATTATTTAGTGCTTTATAAAAGTGAAAATCGTAAGTTGACCTGATTCACCTGCCCATTTCCTCCCACAGACTTACTGTGTGTACACCTAGGCTATTAAAACTCGCCCCGAGTTTTAATTGTTTATTCATGCATAACTTGCCATTGACAGTGTAACTTTCCAAACTTTTTTTTTTATTCTAGGGTGTTTATTTGTCCATTTGAACACTACTATGTAGCTCAGATATCAAAGTTTGACAATTTTTTAAATTGAAGCTCCACAATGTTAGCCTATCACTTTAAATGAAAGCATGATATCTTTTTACTTATTTTCACAAAATGCCTCCCCAGACGACGTACGCCAGGTACGCCACTGCGGCAATACTGAATGGATTCACAAATCTACTTTGCGTGTAACAAAAAAAATTAACGTTCTGAGTGCTTTTATTAAAATAATCGCAAGAGAATGAAGAGAGAAATGTGGTGGTATATAATTACACAGATTGTGAGTATACGTGTAATACGCTAAGAGCCAACGAGTTGTTTGGGAAAATATTATTATAAGAAATTGGTGTGTTAAATGGTATGACTGTCAGTGGGTTTGTGGTTTTATATTTATCTGTTTGTCAGATTTTACTCAGTAGACCACAATTTGATTAGTACTTAGTTTACGTGTAATAAGAAAATGAAACATTCTAGTAGAATGTAGTGGTATATAAGTACCGTATGCATACATTACACAGATTGTGAGTATAAAACTCTAAGACCTAACAAGTTGTTTGGGGGAAATAAAAATTGATGTTAATGATATTGCCGTCAGTGGGTTTGTGATTTTACATTGATACGTTTGTCTAATTTAACTCAGTACAGTAGAACACAAGGTGATTTTATTTTTCAGCTGCAGGACTGAAGTTTACTTTGGAGTGGGTGGCAAAGCATGGACTGCAAACAATTTGTTATGATGTACTCACTTCTCAGGCAGTTTTGCTGGTGTGGCTGCTTAATAATAATGATATTCAATGAAATGTGGATGGAAAGAGAATAAATGGGGTTTTGGTTGATTTTGATAAAATTATGTGGTTTGTGTGTGTTTTTTATTTGAATCGGGTGAATTTTGTTATCAAATGTATTTAGCTGCATTAGTGTGCAACTATCACAGCAAAACCGACGTACTGTATAGTACTAAAGTTGACACATGTTTGTAATCGCATACAACACGAAAGTGACTGTCTAAAACAAACTTAGCTCAGAGTTAACACATATCAAATTTATATCTTAATGAATGTCATGTCTTTTAAAAAAAAGAAAAAAGAAACATACCTTCTTTTCTTTGTTTTTGTTTTGTTTTTGGTGTTTTTTTGGGGGGGGGTAAATTACTTTTTTTGTTGACGGGTGGTTATAACAAATTTTCTATATAACAAGTGAATCAGTACGCATTGTGTAATATACGTTCCTGTCGAAATTGTGCATCACTGGGATGGCGTTAATATCTGAGTGGTGTATTCCAACACAACTGCCTCTCATGTTTCGAAAAGTATCAAATTTAGCTGGTTTTCATATTTACTGTATGAAAAGTGGCATCTGACTATAATTGTAATCAAAATCACCAAACCCATACCACTACCATCACTACCACCACCACCATCATCATCATCATCATCATCACCGGATTCCCGACCACAACCACCACAATCATCCACCTACTACCACCACGGCCACTACCATTAAAACCGTCACCACCAGTTACACCCACATCTCCACCACCACTATCATCATACATTACCATCCCTTCCACCACGTCGTCGTCATCATCATCATCATCATCATCATTATCATCGTCGTCATCATTACCACTATCGGCATCGTTACTATCAAACACGATCACTACCAATACCATCCACATCTCCACCACCATGATCATCATCATAACCGTCCCTTCCACCACCTTACACACTACAATTATCATTGTCACCACCACTACCAACACCACCAGCAATATTAGCATCACCACTAACCACTATCATCATTACCATCATTACTATCATCACCATCTGCACTACTACTACCACCAATATTGCCATGAAAATTATCATTATCGTCATGACCATCATCATCTCCACTACTACTACCATCCCCACCATCACAACATTTTTTTTTTCATAATCACCATCACCTCCACGATCATCATCATTATCGTGTCCATTGGGCAAGAACTACAGCCCAC
>JZLH01S0516995.1:15254-17855 GCA_001188425.1 Eucidaris tribuloides
ATCATGGGGTCTTGTATGATTCACTACAAACAAGCTTTATGGAATTCGTTTATTTTATTCCTTTCTTTCTTTGTTTCTTTCTTTTTCTTTCTTTCTCCCCCTTTCTTTCTTTTTTTCGATCTCTCTTTTTTCTCAACTCCCTCATTTCGTTCTTTCATTCATTCATTCTTTGTTCTTTTGTTCTTTCTGTTTTCTCCATTTGTTTTTTATATTTCATTTTGAAAGATACGAAGATATGCAATACATATATGCAGAAATATATCTATAGTGATAATAAATCACTCAAATTTATATTTATATTATGGAAAGTCAGCTTCATTTCTAGGTAAACCCTTGAGCAGAGTTATCATCTTGTTAAGAGATAGGCCTATCTTAATAGAATAGACCTTTCATGATAACACAGTAGCAATGAAAATAAGTTTAATTTCAAACACAAACAGTTCATTAACCAGAAATATCACTTTTGTCGAAATAATGCTTCAATGTAATAGGTTTATTTCTTTCTCCTTATATGACAGACTTATTTTACCTTTTCTGGTTCCCTTTCTGTTCGAATCAATCGGGGATGCACTAACCAAGCAGTAAATTGCAACAACTGCACCAATCCACGGGATTGTTCCCTTTGCTGCGGCGCGGATTTATGTAACGACGAGTCCTACGACACATTGGCCGAACAGTTTCGCATTTCGCAACCCTGTTACTCGTGTAGCTACAGTGAAATTCCAGGTGCCAATTCAGACGAGGGTTGCGGGCCAGATTTC
Organism: Eucidaris tribuloides; assembly: GCA_001188425.1. NCBI lineage: Eukaryota > Metazoa > Echinodermata > Echinoidea > Cidaroida > Cidaridae > Eucidaris > Eucidaris tribuloides. The sequence goes on from JZLH01S0516995.1 coordinate 16,016, forward strand.
GACGACGATTCTGCGGCAGTTTCAATGATGCACTGCCCAGGTCTTTGTGCGGTGAGTCATTACAGATTTAAACAGGGGCGGCGCCACCGGGGGGGACGCTCCCCCCCCCCCGATTTTTTCGAAGTAACTAGAAATTACGGGGACATTATTTTTTTTCGAAAATTTCGTCCCCTTAAGATTTTCACTGTGCGACCTTTTGGCTGCTTATTTGGCCGCGAATTTGACCGTGAAAAAAATTTGGCCACGATTTTTTTTAATGGCTAAACCCACCCCCTTCCCCACTGAGCGACTTTTCGGATGCTTATTACGCTACGAATTTGGCCGTTGAAAACATTTTACCGGCCAAATTTTCCGACGTGATTCGCCCCTCCCTCCCCCCCCCCTCCCCCCCCTCCCCAAAAAAAAAAAAAAAAATCCCCTGGCGCGCCCTGATTTAAACTAGTACGTTTTGACAATAGAATTGTGCTTATAAGACATATAAATTGTGAGTCCAAAAAAAAGTAACACCGCTAGATAATGCTCATTGTTTTTAAAATTCAGTTTTCAATCAAATGTTATCATACATGTTTAAGAGTGTTTTAATTCTGAATCGTGTTGATTAACGCAATTTTTTGTGTGGTTTGTGTTCATTAGCTTGATCGAACAGGGGCATTGTTTGCGAGGGTGCAAAAATTGATTTGCGCCAAAGTAATGAATTATGTGATGTTTGAATAACAATTGGGATTGGGTTGTAAATTGGTCTTTGCAGATCAAAGGAAACATCTCTTACAGAATTATCATGCTACTCATACGACCACTCAGTCACACACATACCGCGGCACACAATCACACACACACACGCACATTACAACACACACAACACACACACACGGCAAACACACACACAAACATTTACAAAACACGCGCACACACGCACGACACACCACACACATGCACACCACACACACACACACACAACACCACACACACACGCACAGCACACACACCCACATAGCAAATAATAATGCAGACCAGTCCGAGTCTTTAAGAGAGAAACAATTACATTTATATGTTAATGCCACTAAAACTTTTCAATTATGGCATAATCATTGAATGTAAATTTCCATTTGATAAATGCTCATAACGTTAATACTTAGATTCAAATAGGTAACCACAGAACTTATGTAGCCAGATACCGTCTTAATACACGACAGTGAGATAGAATAAAAGAATTGTGTGTGTGCGTGTGTGTGCGTGTATTCCTTTTGCGCGCGCGTGTGTGACTGCCTTTGCTATGTTTGTGTGTGTGTGTGTGTGTGTGTGTGTGTGTGTGTGTGTGTGTGTGTGTGTGTGTGTGTGTGTGTGTGTGTCGTCGCCGCTTTTGCGCGCGCGTGTGTGACTGCCTTTGCTATGTTTGTGTGTGTGTGTGTGTGTGTGTGTGTGTGTGTGTGTGTGTGTGTGTGTGTGTGTGTGTGTGTGTGTGTGTGTGTGTGTGTGTGTGCGTGTGTGTGCCCACGCACACGCGCATGTGTGAGTGTGTTTCGATATGTGTAGCATGATAAATTCTGTAAGGGATAATTCTTTGATCTGCAAAGACTGAATTAAAACCCCAATCCCGATTGTTTAATTCAAACATCACATAATCATTACTTTGGCGCAAATCAATTTTTGCACCCTCGCAAACAATGCCTCCTGTTCATCCAAGCATGAACACAAACAACACAAAAATGGTATCAAATGATTCAGGATAAAACACTCTTTCCAAACATGCTTGATAAAATTTTGTTGAAAGCTGAATTTTAAAACAATGAGCAATTATCTAGCGGTTAACTTTTTTTAGACTCACACTGTATAACACTGT
>JZLH01S0516995.1:37171-48925 GCA_001188425.1 Eucidaris tribuloides
CCTGTGAACTGATCGTCCAACACTAAACTCGTTCTCACCACACTTGTGCTACTTCCAGAATCCCTAAGCACGGAAACGGGCTTATTCATGGGCAGCAACCTACCCGAAACAACTGGCATATCATTCATCATTGCTCCGACTTCATTGTATGCCATACCAAGCGTTTCAACATTCACATCACTCTCTGACGGAATTTCAATCTGAGAATTACCAACAAGTGCACATCCGGCCGAATTTTCAACATGTCCAAGGGAATTCGACTGACTACATCAACCTCGGATAAGTCGAAGTCAGATATATCGAATAATCATTTAAGTCGACGGAAAGAAAAAGTCCCAATTTTTCCCCATAGACTTATGTGTATTATTTATTTGCTTAACTCGAATTCTGTATGTCGAATAATCGCATTACTCGATGTAAACTGCCAGCACAATGGCAGCATAACACATGTAATTGACACCGGATTAGTCGATTTCGACACCAGTGCGTAATCAATCACTGTCAAAGTACCAAATGCTTCGGCGCATTATCGATCTCTCTCTCTCTCTCTCTCTCTCTCTCAATATTACGAGCACTGAGTTCAGTTACGTTGCCTAGCGACTGAAATGCAACGGCAACACAAGCGATTTGCGCTGTCAAATGCCTCGTGTAAGGCCACCGGTCGCACACTAAACGCGATTTTCGGTCGCACGACTACCGACTTTGGATCTGAAATACATCAGCGTGTACGTACGAATTTTGGATCCACAGTCGGCAGTCGTGTGACTGAAAATCGCGTAGTGTACACGACCACACGTGCAAGAGATAAGAGAGCACATGTCAGTACATGAATTTACCACTGAAAGCGGGGTTTCCCCAACTATGTAGATAGAGTTCAGTAAGTTTCCCCTTACTTCCGCATAGCAACCAAGATAAGCTATCGCTGATTAGTCAGCCATTCTTGTGACGAAGGGAGGGGGGGGGAGGGGGTCTACTTGATATCACGCTGCTTTGGTTTTAGTTTGGGGATAGCCAACCTGGTTTATGGGTGGGAGACAATCTCTGCCAAGAACCAAGAATAAGATAAAAAAATATCTAATTCGATTTGTAATTACAGCTTCTATTTTGTATTGATTATAATGTATGACTTATTTTGTAACTTTATATGTTTATCCCGGATGTTTATGTTCATTTGTTAATTTTATTTTGTCTTTTGTTTTGTTCTGTTTCGTTTTGATGATGATCCTGAATGTAAGGATTTTTATATCAATAAAATTTGATTTGATTTGATTTGTGTGGGTGCACACAGCAGCTGTTCATACCCCATTCACACAACTTTCTGTATCTCACATCTTTAATGTCATTCACATCACACTTAATCTGGTACTGCTCCGAGCTAAACCACCAATACACGCGCTACACACGCACACGGCAAAGGGAGTATTCACACAAATACAAGAGCCTCTAAACACTGTATGTGTGTGTGTGTGTGTGTGTGTGGTGGGGTGGGGGGGGGGGGTTGTTGTGCGTCTCTGACACCCTAGGCTTCCCAGTTTAGTTCGTTATTTCTGGTCCCCTAATAATCATTTGGCTCGTTATACCACTGAAGATTTTATCGAGGGAATTCCGACGATGATATCTTAAATAAAAGTTTGTTTTGTTCGTCTGCTTTTTGTCAAGAGAATGTGAGTTTGTGTGTGAATTTCACTTGCCCCCTGTGTGAATTAGATGATAATTTACACTAAAACTTATCCAGATTGGGAGCGCTAAATCGCGGATTAGCGGGCGTGTTTGTCGGCATAGGTTCAATCGGGCCACATGATGTCAATCACGAGATTAAATCACAAACCATTGTACTTCCGTTGAGGTACACTTCCACTTGACTTTTCTTCCATTCTTCAGTAGTGTTGTTGACGGAAATGAAACTTACCTTACCCTCTAGATGATCTGAATACAAGTTTGACATATTTTATCGATCACGTTTAACAATAAAATCACAACTTTGTCTCACTCACTCTCTTTCTCTCATTGACATGCACCGTTACAACCAACAACAACAAACAACTATCCACACCAATACATTTCTGACATATTACGTAGATAAGTAGGCCCATCAAACAGCAAACCAGAAATATTCACGGAAATAATTTATCAATCCCGTAGAATAAAATCACACCTCTGCCTCTCTCATTCTACTTTTTTAATTCACATGCGCCGATATACAACCAACATTCCATTCGCAATACATTTCTCACACATGGCGTAGGTACTATCAAATATTAAACCAGGAATGTTTATGTAAATAATTTATCAATCACGTTCAATAACAATCACATTTCTGTCCCCCTCTCTCTCCTATTTTATTGACATGCGCCGTTACAAACAACAATCCATTCCCAACAGAATTCTCACAAATTACGTAGATCGTATCAAATATTGAACCAAGAATGTTTACGTGAATCATTCCTTTAGCACATTCAATCACTGTCACACATAAAACAACGAACAAACACGATAGTTATCTTTTATTTAATACTGCTACATTGATTGATTAATTGATTGATTGGTTGGTTGGTTGGTTGGTTTGGTTTATTCATGATTGATGAATATCGATGCATGATGAGATGACTGAGGAGGAAATGTTTTCTTGTTCTTTTAGCTTGCTTGGAAATTCTGCAGAGAGAGAAAAAAAAGAAATTAAAATAGTCCAGTCACAAATTTCAACAAGTAAGTGAGAATTGAGGCAAAGAGTGCGGAAATATAAAGAAATATAAAAAAAACATTCAAACTTTTAAGATTAATGTTTGTTATAAAAAAAAATTTCATCACATAAAAATAACACCAAAATTACATTCCATCAATTTGTTTTGAACGCGGGATGTAGAGGGAAAGAGCACCTATTGTTAAAGTGTTATTAAGACTCTCATCAACTTCATGGCAAGATAATCCATGCATCCGGGTCACCAAACAATAGCTGTTTACTTCAGCTAATGGTGCGGGCGTGTCAGTGCGTACGGCCATACGAAAGATCCCGGTCACTGAACAATAGCTGTTTACTGCATTGGTAAAGTATAAACATCGAAAGCAGCTGCCGGTAATGTCATTGTCGGGAAGTCACAAACTGTGATCTGTCAATCATGACGTATTCAGTAAGTCTTGTTACCTGGCCTTGTATGAAATTTACTGTCGGCTTCTAACGGCGCACACGCGGCCCTGCTCAACGGGGATTGAGTGGCATCGGAGGGGAGAGTGTGGGGGAGACGAAACACGGCCACGGGGCGCACGTGGCACGGCAAATAATATTGCGAATTTGGCGTTCACGCAAGTCGAATTTTCGTCGGCTTACGCATAACTCGAATATCGCCTATGTCGACGCGTTTTACCCAGTCCCGAGTGATTCGACTTATGCGAGGTTGACTGTAAATACAAAAATACATTTAAAAGTGTTTTTTAGACTGTTGGATTCTTGTGTACATTCATTAAACGTGATACCGTGGCTTTTTACCTTTCATGAACAGGGGTGTAATATCAATACAGAAAAGTTATTTCTAATGTTAATGGTTTCTTCTTTCATGAAGTATGGGATGATAAAAAAATATATATCTTCTTTATTGTTCATTAGCTGCAACTAGTCATGTAAAGGGTCCTATGGGCTTATCAGAGATGGGTGTGTTGCTCCATGGATAGTTTATCATAACTGTTAGTCTATGATATATTATATGACCCTTGACATTTTACCTTTAGAGTTTAAAGGTATTGGCTAACATTTACCACAGTTAAAAAATCTGAGCCGCATGATTCCCCATGCTACCAGTGTCTTTGATGAGGTCTAAAAATGAAGCCCTGAAAAAATTGTATTTCAAAATGATTATTTAGTGCTTTAAAAAAGTGAAAATCTTAAGTTGACCAGATTCAGTTGCCTATTTCCTCCCATCGACTTACTGTGTGTACACCTAGGTTAATAAAACTCGCCCCGAGTTTTATTGTTTATTCATGTATAACTTGCCATTGGTAGTGTAACTTTCCAAACTTTTGTATTCTAGGGTGTTTATTTGTCCATTTGAACACTACTATGTAGCTCAGATATCAAAGTTTGACAATTTTTTAAATTGAAGCTCCACAATGTTAGCCTATCACTTTAAAAGTTCACTGGGATTCTAAGGAGGTAATCCAGTTTAACAAAATAATGACGAATGGTTATTATTCAAATGTATTCTATTAGATATCATGCATTATCAGTCCTGCAATAATTCATCTGACAAGTTTTAAATCGTGAGTTTATGCAGTATTACCAAAAAAAAGAAGAAAGAAATGAATAAATAAAAAATATTTCCATTATATACCATTTAATGGAATTGTACACTTGTAGCAGATTTTTTAAAAAAGTCTGCATGTATGTAGATAGTGTCATTACTGCAAAATAAATTGATGTTGTCTCCTGTCTTCAAATGTTTGATATTTATCAGCTGTTACAAATTTTTGATATTAAACATCTGTTAACCGGTTAAAGCCGATTTGATTTTGATATAACAGGCATTCTCCATAGACCCCAGCCTGAGATATCTTGTATGCAATCCTAAACAGGTTAAAGGTGAGTGACATGATTGGGAACACTTGAAAATGCCTCAAGAACCAAATGAGTTGAAATATATACCAACTATACACTAGCAGGAGTGGATCTCCTACCTGGGAGGATTTGTCTCTAGTTTGTTTACTAAAGGAGAATCAAGCATAAACATAGGAGTATCTTAATTTTATCCAGGGACGATGAGAATAAGCCCTATAGAGAGCCACACAGTAGGTTTCCGTGCTACGAGTGATATTGACATTGTTTATTTTAGAACGAGTCAACGTTTGACTAACATAGATTTTGCACAGGAGAATCCTTGCGTAGTTTACTTGATTGTAGAGTAGTTTCAGCCTAAGTTGAGGACTACCCCCAATCATGTCATTTACCTTTAATTATGAAAACTGTGAAAGTGCCCTTTTTATGATGATGTATATGTATGCTGCATTTATTTTTGCTGTAATTCTACCTACTAGTATACCCATAATAGTCATCATTTTAATGACCATGAACAGGTAGATAATATTAAAGTTAGTACATGTAAGAGAATGTCACAAGTCCATCATTGTCATTCTACGGTAGTGGTGTCTTTGCATTGCCTTTGCATCATTTGTCTTTATGTTGTCATGTTATTTAGGATCGAGTTTGTTATATTAATTGAATCATTCCTTTCAGTAGAAAGATTCCATATTCTCACAAGCTAAATCTTTGTACATGATATATCAACTCATGCATTTCTTGAATAAAATATCATCGTATTCTTCTAGAATACAGTCTGTGACATTTACCCCATTTAAAGTATGCTTTTCCACACTCGCGTGTGAAATTTGATTTTGTTTGTCTAAGTGGTGTGCATTGTGTGGATATCATTCACAGTCATATGTCATGCACACTTATGTAGGAAGAACGAAAGTCAGACATCTATGAGTATTCAGAGACTGCGGAATAATAAGAGGAAGAAATCTCTGAAAATTTGAACAAATTTGGCGAAGCCGCTCAAGAATTTATTGTGAATGTTATTTTATTCGATCCATATTATGGGGGTTGTTAAGTTGCAACTGTGCCACTTTTTGTGATGACAGTGGGGAGAACTCCCAATATAGGTTCATACGCAGGTATTTCACTACTTTTCTTCTTTTTTTCTCTCTGAGGTGTGAGTTAAGAAGGTGACCAATATCTTTTTGTACAGCATAGACAATTATTTTGCTGTGACATACATATTCTTGAACAACAAGCAACAGGAAAAGGATTTTTTTTTAAATTTCAAATTACAAAACAGAGAATTTGTGTGCAAAACCAAAAGTTAGTTCTCCATAATTTCATCACAAAATAGTGGCACAATTGGCAATGCAATTTAAAAATCCCCAATATAAAAAAAGGAATTGAATGAAATGTTGCAAACTCTTAGCTCTTGAATGGTTTACGATAACCCAAATTGTTTCAACTTCACAGTTATTGTCTTCTCACTGTTCTCCATTCTGTGAACAGACATGGATATCTGACTTTCATTCCTCTTTAACCCTAACTGGCGGGGGGGGGCTGGGGCTTTCAAATCTCCCGCATTTTTTAAGACCATTTGCACGATGTCTGGGTACGTGGTTCCAGAGTTACACATGGTTTGGTTCTTGCATGTCACACCAAAAATTGCACAAAAACGTGATTTCATGTACAATTTCAATACGAATTGTGTTTTCAGCCCAAAATCATAAATGCATGAATATTTTTGCTATTACTGATTCAAATTAAATAATTTTATGTTATTTATGATCGCAACAGTGTCACCAACAAATTATTCTCCAAAAAATAAAGACATGCATAAGAAATTAAAAAAAATAGCATAAGGAATAAGTCTAGATATCGTAAATTTTTGGTGGTACATTTGCTAAAAACACTACAAAGAGTAGTTTGACCAAAAATAAACACATTTGGAGCTTTATTTAGTGGCTTAGAGCAAAAATACTGATTTCCCTCATTAATCATGCATAAATTAGCATGATTAATGAAACTATGTTTACTTTTTATAAAAATAGCAAATACAATTTTTTGTAGAGTAGGTGAGCGGCGATGTGCTGTGCCGATTTTTTGTCGCGATTGCATTGGCGACGGCCGAGATCATAAGGGGGGGGGCCTCCAGGGGCCCCCCCCCCCATATTTTCATGGAGTCAAATAGCCCAGTACAGTAAGGGTTAAACGAAGATGTATCCGGCAACTAACAGGAATAAGTTAAGAAAGATTTTGGAGTTCTGTCAATTCTTGCCAATCATTCAAATCACATGTGCGCTGGCCTGACTTGAATGATGCATGCCTCCCGATGGGTGTTAATCGTGCCATATTAATTCATGCACTTTTTGCATCAATAGGTGTTTCAGCAATCTTATTCTGTGGAAGAATTTCACATAGATGTAAAATCAACCAAAATTAACTAATTGTTAGGGCCTTGCTGAGGGTAAGTGTCACACAGTACCCCTTATTTATGCTGTCTTCATCACCATGTTGCACAATTCTCACAATACCCATAATGTCTATTGTTTTCGTAACTTATTCGTGTTAGTTTGCCAGCTACTTCTTCCTTTAACTCGAGTCAGTGGTCATTTGTCCAGTGTATTGGTCATTGTGTCCTTACTTGTCACACAAAGTTATGCAAATTATGCCAAAATCTCACTGTTTACAGCCCAATAGACCAATGGCTTTGTTGTGGCCATTTTTTGTGTATCTACTATTTGCCTAAGGTTGTTTTAACTGTGCAAACTGAATTGGAATGAAGGAAGAGAGGGGGAAGTACAGTAGATGCTCTAACTAAAATTGAACATCTCAGTTTGCTACTACTTATGTGAAGTGAGAAAAAAAACAATTGTGAGTACATTGTACTTGTACTATTATGGATGTATTTTGCTTATGTAACAAAAAATATATATTTTCAAGTATTATATTGGAAAATATTTACAAAATTAATGGTGTAAAATGTACAATCATGTAATTAGTCTTTGGATCATTGCTTATGTACAGTAATGTTATAGGTGTCACTGGAATTCAACTGTCGCATAAAATATACTTGATATACTTTCCAAACTGGTTAATTGTGTAACATGGTATCAGGCACTTACACTGAAATATCGTTATGAATGGATGATAAAAATGGCTACATTATCAACCAATCTGTCCAAATGATATTCTTTCTGATAAACACGCACCATTTTAGGGAAACCAACTTACATAATATTATGTATTAAGGTTTGGTAAGACAAACTAACAAAGATTAAGCATACCAAAACCTAAGTGAACTCTTTGTAAAACTTACATCAAACGCAGACATGCCCACACATCATCATGAGGGGAAATTGCCTCCAAAATTCTGTAATTCTCATAGAGTAATATATGGCACACCCATTTTTCATAGGCAAAGGGTTTGGTAGATATCTTGCAGAAATTTTGAGTATGCACATTGTGTGGATAAATTGATTTACATCTTTTATTTTTTAAAGGAAACTATATCCAAAGTCTATACTTGGAAATACCACCCAAATAGACAATTATAACTTTCAATTTTCATGCATCATTTCCAGACCATACTACAGGGCTTGTGTGGGTCAGAAAATTTATGGAAAGTCCGGGAATTTGAAAGTATGGTTTTCCAGAAGCAAAAAGTCGGGAAAGTCAGGAAATTCATCAATTTCTTTTGGAAAGTCATGGAAATTCTTTTATTTGCGATATTGTAAAAATTACCCTTGATTGGGAGTTTGCTAGTGTTAGGATCATGTACCGGTATTTGTGCATGCTTTGAAAATGTAAAAGCAGTCATGTAAATTCAAAGTTTTCTGCTCTGGAAACTGATTGAAAGTCAGAGAATTTTGAAACTGTGTAAGTGTATGAACCCTGATACTGATAATGAGTGTCATGCCCGAAGGCTTGATGAAAGTCTAGAAAATCTGTTCCCAACATAAAACTGAGTAATATACATGTATGAATACCACAAAAGTCATAGACTGTAAGCCTCATAGGTGCCTACTGCATAGTATCGCACATAACAAGGTACTGCTTTGCGGACATATCCGGAAAGTTGAATGCATTGTGAAAAATCATTGATCTTTCAGCTTTATCGGCTCTGTGACTGCAATGACATTGGATTCTAAATAGAAGGAATGAACTCTAATGTGCTCCCTTTGACCTGTGTTGTGCTGTGGAATGCTATTGAGTGGATGCATTTCAATAATTGGAATCTTGGGAGGCTCTTTTCAGGGTTGCTGGATTTGGTATCCGACTGGTACCAGTCAAGGAAGTTCTGTCTGTGTGATGTAGTATTGTGTAGTAGGCCTATATTTTGATTGTTACCTAGTGACACGCTAGCGTATAATTATGATGGATTTGATTTTGTTTGTTTAGTTTTTTTATTGATAGGGTATTAGTGTTTGTCATGCATAAGGCATCCCAGTACTGGGGAATTCCAAACTCTTCTATTCCCATTTGAAATCCTTGTCTATCCTGAGCTCGTTAAAGGCAGGGCATCTCTTTTGCATGCCTGAAAATTAACATTGTGTAAATACAATGGCATTTAGACGAAAATGCCATCTGGGAACCTTATAATGTAGCAAAGTATAGGAACTAGAAACTCAGTTTTAGTGGAAATTATAGTGACCATTAGACTCTGATTTGAATTTTTATCTCGCGAGAAAAATCTTCCTACCATAGAACGTACACAAAACGGCTATTGTTTTTCTTTCGCATTTTACAAATTCTAGGTAACTACTGACCCCCAGATTTCACAGAATATGCCCTTCATCAATAGCCTAAGGGCATGTGCTATCTTTTCCTAGTCTGTGGGGATGTTTGCAAATGAGATCCACTGCCTTTAAAAAAAGGACAATTGCAATGACAAATTGTTTTTTTAATTTGTATTTGCAATGTAATTGATGTACATTTAAGATGTGATTACATTTTTAAACAATTTATTTTATCTTTAATATGTTTAAAAGGACTCAAGAATGTATTGCAAAAAAGACAAAAGAGTGTATTTACCTGTGCCACCAGCTTTGTTGATTGTCTAGCAAGAAGGTTACTTGTAAATAAAAAGTATAGTGCATGTTGTGACAATGACCAGAATGACATAAAAAGGGGATGAGCAGTGGAATAGATAAAAAAAGGAGCATGAATTGAGGGAATGTGATATTTAAGATAAAGGTTTGATATCTTCTAGACTATACAGGTCCTCATGTGGCATTTTACTTTCTAATCATTAAGTACATAATCATTGTGCCTAAAATTGTATGCAGAGATACGATGCCTCATTCAAGAACATAACCTTTGCAAGTCACTTTCAACCTCTGACTCTCGCTCTTCTGGCAGACTAAGAGGAGGGGGTGTCAAGGTGAGGTATAAATAAATAAGGGGGGGTAGATGTTGTTGATGGGGATTGTGGAATGTATCATGTTCAGTAAGATGAAGTTGTTAATTCTGTGGTTCTATAGTGTAATTCATGGTCTAAGCCATTGAGGTAACTACAACTTTCTTACAGCTAACAAAGAGAAGAATTGGAGGAGTAGGAAAGGAGAAACGGAGGAGTACAGGAGGGGAAGATGAAGGGTGGAGGAGGAGGAGAAGGAGGAGGAGGAGGAGGTGGATGGGGGAACGTAATGGGGATTGGGAAAAGATAAACCATAATCAGTACTATTGTCAATTTTCTTCTTGCTTATTATTTACCAAATAAAAAAAAATCATTTATCTTACCAAATGTTTCAGTTATGGTGTGCTATGTTCACTAGTTCTTACCTACTGAAGTTTTGTACCTTTGAAATTCCAGATTTGTGGGTTGTGTTCAATGATATCTATACTGAAAACCTGACATACACACATACAATGCACATACATTTTTTTCAATATCAAAATTTATATACACAAAATATAAACATCCAAATAACAACAAAATAAATGACATTAGACCTACACTGTAAATGTGTCAAAATCTGTGCATGTATACGTGGGTAATTGTGTGTATAAGACTGCGTGCCCCTGTCTGGGTAAATGTGTTTGTGGGTGTGGGTGTGTGGGTGTGTGTGTGTGTGTGTGTGTGTGTGTGTGTGTGTGTGTGTGTGTGTGTGTGTGTGTGTGTGTGTGTGTGTGTGTGTGTGTGTGTGTGTGTGTGTGTGTGTGTGTGTGTGTGTGTGTGTGTGTGTGTGTGTGTGTGTGTGTGTGTGTGTGTGTGTGTGTGTGTGTGTGTGTTGTGTGTGTGTGTGTGTGTGTGTGTGTGTGTTGTGTGTGTGTGTGTGTGTGTGTGTGTGTGTGTGTGTGTGTGTGTGTGTGTGTGTGTGTGTGTGTGGGTGTGCATGTGCATGCGTGTGTGTGTGTTTGTGTGTGTGTTTGTGTGTGGGTGTGCATGTGCATGCGTGTGTGCGTGTGTGTGTGTGTGTGTGTGTCTGTCTGTCTGTGTCATTTGTGTTTTGTATCTTGTATAATGTTTTGTCATATATTGTTTCTTGTCGCGAATGGTGATTTTTTATTTATTTCTCGGCCCTGTAAAGATAAGCTTTCCATAGCTTCACAATGTGGGCAAATCATTTTGATTCTACATTGTTCTGTTTTGTTATCTGAACGAAATTCGGCAGAGACTTGGTAATCACTTTTCCTGTTGGTGTATTGGTCTGTTACAAAAATGTTTAAAGTTTTTGTTTAACTTGCTCTCATTTCTTTATTTCTGCATCAATTGTGTTCAAATGATCCTTGGGTAATACCACCTGTGTGTTGAGAATGATGAGGTCAAAGGTCATCTGGGGTCAAAGATCAAATGATATGAGCCCATGTGCGTCATTTTTCTTAAAGTTTTTAACTTTCGCTCATTTCTTTATTTCTACATTGATTGTGTTCACACTTGGTACAAATGATCCTTGGGTAATACCACATGTGTGTTGATGAGGAAAATGAGGTCAAAGGTCATCTAGGGGTCAAAAGGTCAAATGATATGAGGCTATGTGCATCATTTTTCTTAAAGTTTTTGTTTAACTTTCGTTCATTTCTTTTTTAGGCATCATTTTTGTTCAAACTTGGAACAAATGATCATTGGGTATTGTCACATATATGATATCTAGAAAGGTTACATCAACGGTCATCTAGGAGTCAAAAGTTCATATTGCATGTTTTATTGATCGCGAAATTAGGCGAGACTCGTTCGCGAACCACCTTGTTTTATTACTCAGAGGTCACGTCTCAATGCAGCGTGT
>JZLH01S0517073.1:518-10623 GCA_001188425.1 Eucidaris tribuloides
TTATATTAATCTGGTTTTAGATTTTCAGTCTGACCTCAGTTATACAGTCATCCTTTTACCGGATCTCTCTATTATCCGGACAATGGATTAGCCATTCACTGGCAGTAATTGATACACCTTCATCAGAAGTGTACACAGAAACCTGCTCTGGGTATCAGGGGAACAACAAATAAAGTTTCACTTGTGTGTGGTTTGTTGCAATTTGTGCACAGTCTGTAGTTTGCAATAGGTAATGAGGGGTATTCCCCCCCCTCCCCCCCCCCCCCACATTTGGCTTTAAAGTACTGTGTTTGTACTTTGTACATTACTTTTCTTATCCGGCCATATCACTTATCCGGATGGCCGGATAACTGAGATCAGACTGTACATGCGTGTGCCTGATAATTTGTTTCATTTTTTGGAAAGTTAAGATAATATAGATCTACTGTAAATAGCCTGCTGTTTGGATGTGGTGACTCATTGTATTCGGAATGATTGACCAATAAAGGATAATTTAAATCATATCAAATCAATTATCTTAATTTTAAGTCAGGCCTTACATCACATTTTCACCTCTCAGAATAATCCCTTTCATTTATTTAATAGGAACATACCTTGTTGGAGTTTTAAATTGATGACTGTGGACTAGAGGGCTGGCATTCACTGTCTGGTTGGAGGGTCGACGGCCACACAGAGGGCTGGCGTTCCCAAGATTATTTGACGGTCTCCGATTCTCCTTGCTCCTCGTTGGCGTGACTGGAGGGGCCATTCGTTTCGGCAGCGGAGAGTTCTCATTGGACTGATGTACGGACAAGACCCGTTTCAGCCTTCCTGGACCAGGCATGGTGTTTGTACAATGCTGGAAAAAAAAATTAACCTAAAAAAAATCAAATCCAAGTTATTTCGCAGAAATTATGAACTCTACTTTAATACCCGAGTGTGATCAGTTAATGTCACAGACGGACACTTTCAAAAAATGAAAAATTACTGAAGGCCTAAGGAAAAAATGACAAGATATGAAGGGTTGCTGTATGATTTATTGTAGAGGCTATCAGTAACGTTAGATGTACTGAATAATGCTAAAACTGTCCTTAGGCTTTCAATAATGGTCATTTTTGAAAATGTCTGTACGTGACATTAACTGATCACACTCACCTTTCATTTCAGACATTACCACAGCACAGCAGGTTGGCATTTTGAGAAAAAAATCCGAACTTGTATCATGTGATTTGGGTATTTCCTTATGTGGTTGGCAACCCAGCGATGATACGTGAGTCAACTCAACCGGAATCAATGTAATTTTAGGGTGCTTTCAAATTTAAAAACAGTGCAAAAATTGGGTGCAAAATGGAAACTGAGGTTGCCAGTGAGATCATGCACAGTTCCAGTGGTAACTTCGGCATGGGGAAGTTGTAGACCTACTTCAAGTCCAATTTTGTCATATTTCTCACATTCAAACGGAAACAAAAACAAAACAAAACAACGGACAATCATTAGCTATTTTTACAAAAAAAGAATCATCTGATCACATTGGTTCTATTTCACTAACATGACTAACAATGATTACTAGAGATAGGTGCCAGATTCACTAGTTATCACTCGCACCGCCCGAAATACAAACAGCACTTTCAATCGCCTGAATTCTGCGCACGGGATAGTGCATTCATGCATGAGTGACTGCCCGATTTCAAGTTTTATATTGTTTTGTAAAATTAACTTACGCGAAATTACACGCGTGGGACTGGCATTTGTAGACGGTATCTGTTTCAAGCGAAATGATAAATACCACGACTGTTACAGGAAAGAGAGATACAAAATCTAACTGATACACATGACAAAATAAGTGTCTTAATAATTCAGAACTTACCGACAGCCAGAAGTAGAGAAATTAAAACGTAAACATGGGTTTTGTTGACATCACCTCTTTCAAAGATTTACAACTTTCGAACGCGCTGTTAAATTCAAAGCAGCTGATTGGTCAAAATATCTGCAAACTTACGCACGCCACCAACGACATTAATGCGCATATTTGTAGAGGCATGAGACAGCAAACATGTCGACTCCTTTGATTACCGACGTACAAACAGGCGGATTTGTCTTCGAAAATGTCAGGCGGTGAGTTTTTGAATGTTGAACAACTAATTCTTAATTCCTTATGAATGTATTGTGTAAGTTTTATCTCATGAATTAAAGGCTGTGATAAACTAAATGAGTATTATCTGACTGTGTTGCTGTTGAATTTTTGCACAAGTGTTGATCCTTCCTTAGTCCCGTGCACAGAAAAAAAATCAGGTTGAAGTTTTATGCTGGAAAATCACATTATGTTAATGATCAGACGAAGTAAATGTGATAAATAAAACAAGATGGTGATTATGGTGGTGGTTGTTATTGAGGGAGAGGTGTCTCTTTGTTTCGTTTAGCAATAAATGATCTATTTTTATTATATTTTTTGTTCGTATTTTTATTTTTTGACCCTTTTTTTATGGGGGGGGGGGGGTTGCACACATGGTAGGTATGTGCGAATACCGCGCAACGCGAGCGGTGGTTTTGGCCGCACCGATCGCGTGCGGGTTTGCACGCAAGTGGCATCGCCGCTCAAGAAGTACTCCTCTGAAAATGGAGTTTACTGGGCATGCGCAGATCGTGGCATGTCTGTCATGGCTTTTTCCACACAGTTCACATTGTGAACTTTCTGTACATATAAGTTTCAATGTGAGAACTCGCCTGACAAATATCGATATCGTCGCTTGAAATTTCATCAAATTGTTGGATGCGTAAATGATCGAAATGTTGTAACTGTAAGTAGAATATATTTTCAAAGAAGTATACTTACTGTTTCTTTGATTATTGATGTACAAAATATCAAAATTTGAGCCGATTCTATCGACACGCAAGCCCGCAAATAAGAGCCGCAAGCTACCCATGTCACTACCGATCTCCAGCAGTCAGGCCGCCCGGTGCGGCGGGCCATGTGGCGAGATTCCCGTGGCCGCCGCACCGGGCGGCCTGACTGCTGGAGATCGGTAGTGACATGGGGTAGCTTGCGGCTCTTATTGCGGGTTTGCATGTTGATAGAATCGGCTCAAATTTTGATTTTGTGTAGATCGATAATCAAAGAAACTAGTAACTAACCTTTGTTTGAAAAATATATTCTGCTTACAGTTATAATATTTTTAGCATCCAAAATGAAGAACTGTTGATAATTAATGGGTCGATCATGCTAGCTTGAATAGGATCTTGAATTGTTTGATACTTGTAAATGTCATTTTTATGAAGACGTCTGTCATATTATTATTATTATTCTTAACTTAGTTTCCAATTTTCAAGGTAAAAAATTATTTTGTCACAGCAATTTTACTTTTCCTCCCAGGGTCATGGCCCAAGGTGCTAATTGTTCAATCATGTTTCAGCATTTGGATTTTGGACTCTGGATTTGCTTTTGAAAGGGGACTGTGTATTGTTGAGGTTGACTTTTTTTTAATTTAAGTGCAAAATTCATGTTGGATTTTTTTTCACTCTTGTAGAAAAATAGACATCAAAACTTGGATAGCCAGAGAAAAGAATGAATAATTTTCAAATACTTTTTTTTTATTATTTATAATTTTTGAAAAAATTATATTTGTACTTATTTCTTGTGACATTTTTAGGTGGGGGCTGTGTTATTACTGGGTGACTTGTATGTGCACTTTTGTTTTTATTTTGTTATGAGTGTTTGGAACTTTGATGTCTTTTTTTTTTCTATTTCAGTTTTATTTTCTTGTCTGTTTTTTTTTTTTTTTTAAACAAGTAGAATAGTGTAAACTTCTCTTTTTCTTCCTTTATTTTCAACTAATACATAATAATACAAGTTATTACAATACAAAAGAATTGTTGAAACATTCAAATACATATTTATTTATAATACAAAAGGAAATCATTTCACATGAATTTAATGTGAAAAAAAACATAATACATGCACAATACTAAAAGGTTGAAAGAAATGCTTTAAAGGGGGCAGCAGAAATGAAGGAAAAGAATAGAAGAGAGAATTTATGTCCAATATATATATGAATTACTAATGTAAATAACTAAAGAGCAATAAACGAATTGAAGAGAGATAAAACAACCCAGCTATTTTGATGCCAACTGTCTAGTAAGAACCTTACATTATATAATTATCTGTCGTGATCATCATCATTTGCAAAAAAAAGGGCAAGTAATTGGAACGGTATTTTGCATAATTTGCATAATTAATTAGAAATAATTAGAAATTACTGTACACATATTGAGAACAAAAATACATGATAAAATAATTAAATGGGCTTTCATCTTTCCATTGATATTTGAATCACTTCAAAAGGCTCAGAAACAAAGAAGTTTGAGCCTGTTGAAAACTTGGGTTCACAATGGTCCACTTCGGTCACAAAAATCAATAATGTATTCCATTGACTTTACATTAAGACAATGACCGCAAATGTGGATGAAAAACGTGACTTAAAACTGAAATAACTTTATAATTCCTTGATGAAAATTAGAGTTCTTGGTATCATTTGAAAGGTCTTTTTAAGAGCTTTCAAATGACACTAATTTTATTGATATCTGATGATTTTCAATTTTTTTGTCACATACCTACACATGGGGACAACTCTATACTTTTGTGCACAAAGTAATGAGTGGTTGTTTTCATGCAGTCGTGGCACAAGAATGTGCTCTGAAATTCACCTTTCTGAACAAAATTATACTGAAATATTGCTCAAAATCGATAGTTTACCAATGTCCTCAACATATAAATTGAAAATGAAGGACTCGTCGCTTCAACATTTTCATTTTTTAATTTTCTAAAATTTCTGCCCTGTGTCCTGAACAAAATTTTGTTCCGTTTTGGCGGGACAGAATCATTCAATTCACACAGTGCAAACTTTGTTCGTTTTTTCCAGTGTTGGGCGTATGTGGTCCATATAGGACCACATACTTCAGTAGGTGTGGGGGTTGGGGCATTTCACAGCACAATTTATAAAATCAAATTAGTGTCAATGATAATTGACAATAAATCAAATATTGTGCAGTTGCATGTAGTTAGATGGGATGTAATCAGAACATGTTTGCATAGTGTGTGGAAAATCTAGTGAATTGAGAACACTCTGGAAAAAATACCACATACACATTTTCTCAAATATTTTTTCCTATCCAAGTATAATCCAATTTAACATTTTGCCCACAAAATCAAGTATGCACTGATAAACAGCTCAGTAGTTGCAGTGATTTACAAAGAATATAAGATGTATAATTATGTAATGTATTCATGTGGATATGATAAAAGCTAATTGTGACAATTTTTGCTACAGAAATGCCATGCTGGAGAGTAAGGGACTAAAGAGCCCAACTGCAGTGAAGACAGGAACTACCATTGCTGGTCTAATTTACAAGGTAAGCAAGCGAATGCACAGATATGAACTATTAAATAACTACAAATAGTATATAACTGCACAGGTTAAAGGTAAATGACATGATTGGGGGTAGTCCTCAACTTGGGGTAAAACTATTCTAGAATCAAGTAAACTATGCAGAGATTCTACTGTGAAAATTTTGTAGTCAAAAGTTGACTTAGTTTTAAATAATGGCCATCAGTATGCCTTGTAACACATATTTGTAGTGTAGCCTTCTATGGGGATTAAATCTATCCTGCCCCGATAAAATTAAACTGCTGGCCTGTTCATGCTTGATTCACCTTAAGTAAACAAACTCAAGACAAATCCTTCCAGCCAGGAGATCCACTCCAGCTGGTGCACATTTGGTTTATCTTTCAACCAGTTTGGTTCCAAAGGCATTTTTTTTTTTCATTTCTCTCAATCATGTCACTGAGCTTTAAGAGCTTGAATATTTCTGGTGAAAAAAAAATTTAAGTAAATTTGGCTTTTCTCAAACCTGTGAAATAGTTGTGTGTAGCTACAGTGAGACCTGTCTATAGCAGCCCCCAAGAGAAAAACAAATGTGGCCTTTGTAGGCAGGTGGCTGCTATAGACAGGTTTTAAAACACATTTGATTTGTCTCCATGGGATTCAATTCAGTCGTCACTCTGCACAGGGTTTGCTGCTATAGACAGGTGGCTGATACGACAAGTATGGCAGTAATATAATTCTAATTTTATAATTATAATTCTAAAAACAGTGCTTGGAGCTTACTTCAGACAGAATAAAGATGACACAAAATTTTGTTTGTTTTCTTTCTTTTTTCTGGAAAGGATGGAGTCATTCTGGGAGCAGATACAAGAGCTACGGAAGGAACAATTGTGGCAGACAAGAACTGCACCAAAATCCACTATATCGCTCCCAATATCTAGTAGGTATTCCGTCACTACCCTACAGCATGCATGCCATCATTTTAGCGTTGATTTGTAGCTTGTCGATTTGTCGATCAGATCGTCCTAAAGCTTAATTAGCAAAAGCAATGGACCTGATGTTAAAGGCCCTGTAAAACAATGTTTTCAATTTAAAGGCATTGTATAACAATGTTTCCAGTTTAAAAAATCTGAGCTACATGATTCCCCATGCTACCAGTGTCTTTGATACGGTCTAAAAATATAGCCGTGAAAAATAGCAGTTTAAAACGAGCATTAAGTGCTTTAAAAAAGTGAAAATCATTGAGAGACCATTCCAGCTTTTCTCCATAGACTGCTGTGTTGCAGAATTTCCTATCGCCCGATATAAAATTAATGTGCCAATTTGTATCTGCACATATTGTGCTAGTGACAGCATAACTACCCAAACTTTTGTGTTCTAGGGTGTTTATTTGTCCATTCAAACACTGTCAGATATGTCAGATAACAAAGTTCAACAATTTTTTAAACGAGTCTTCCACAGTGTTATATAATGTCTTTAAAAAAAAAATGTGAGCTACATGATTCCCTATGCTATTTTTTTCGCCATAGACTGCTGTGTTGCAGAATTTTTGTCAGCTAATAATTCAAGTGTGGATACTTGTCTGTACTTACGAATGACAGCATATCTGTCTGAAGTTTTGTTTTCTAGTGTGTTTATTTGTCCATGCAATCACTTTCAGATTTGTCAGATAATAAAGTTTGACATTTTTTTAAAGGGGCTTCCACAATGGTATAATAGTGTCTTTAACATTCAGGCACATTTTCAATAGTATGCATTGTTGCAATAGCAATGCCATGGTGTACAAACCCAGAGGAAAACAATTGTGTTTTACCACACAATACGGTTGATTACATTGGATTCTGGAAGTCATTGGTGTCTTGTTCAAGAGTCAAAAACAAAGTGCAATTCCATTATGCCTATACAATTGATTTGTAATCATTTTGATGACCTACACTTTGGTCCAGTTGCTGTGGTGCTGGTACGGCCGCTGACACCGAGATGACCACCCAGGTGATATCGTCCAACCTGGAGCTGCACCGTCTCTCCACCGGCCGGGAGGTCAGGGTCGTCACGGCCAACCGCATGCTGAAACAGAAGCTCTTCAGGTGAGTGGAAACTACAGGGATGTCTGTTTTCATTTAAAGGGAAATGAAACCCAGACATCTTCCTGACTTCAGACAATATAGAACAATAAAAGAGGGGGAAAGGTGAAAGTTTGAGCAAATTTTGTTGAACGGTTCAAGATTTATTTTTGTTCAAATAATATTTAAATCTTGTTTTAGAGGATCTTTAAATTGGCAGCTCTATCCATTTTTAGATGAAAATGTGGAGAACTTCCCATTGCATGTGTACACAAATTTTCATGAATTTGCTGTTTTCTGAAGTGTCAGTTGAAAGAGTAAATTCTTTCATAAAACATGTAGAATCATTTTTGCTAGGACATACTTGCCTAACGAGCAAGAGCAAATCCGAGATTTGATAAAAAATGAGAATATGTAAAAAAAAATTGTGTACACAGCCAATAGGTAGTTTTCCACACTTTCATCTAAAAGGCTGGTATAGTTGCCAATTTAAGAATCCTCCATAACAAGGACCAAATGAACTTTGAACAATCATAGCTCTTGAACCATTCAACCAAATTTGTTCAAACTTTCATTTATTCCTTCTTGCATTGTTATGTGCTCTCTGAATGCAGGAAGACATCAGAGTTTCATTCCACTTTAGAACAAAGATACGAAACTACAAAATTAGAGTGCTCCCTGACCTCGAGATGAGGTTGCATACCTGTGTTTCCAGCCACTTTTATCAAATTCATGGTAAACAAAATTGTTCGAGAAAGTAGGTATCAACAGTAGACTAATGACCATGGTAATTGCATTCAATGACATCCTTGTCTCTCTTTATCACAATCAGTTATACAGGAGTAAATTTATGCGCAACTTGACCCTTGTATTGCCACCTGATTTATGAACTGACCTTGTTTTGAGATATACACTGTTTGTGATCAAAATCCAGTGCCACAGTCCACACTAACTGTCTACGTGAGCTTTGCAAAAAAAAATTTCACTCAACAATTTACACAATGGTCAGTCTTTGATGTATTAACATTCACTGTCTTCAGAAGTTAGATAATTCATATGACGACTTGGATGACAGATTCTGGTATACAACATATTTATGAATTAAAATTATATGCTGTGTGGAACAGAACAATTGTATTATATAATAACATATTTTGAAATATTCAAAATTATAGAATTAGATATTTCCTGAATGTATGTATACAGTCAGATGGTTTGTTAAATTTATGGGAGTTTCGTTATGATGTAAGAAGATTAAGAGATTCCATTTACTTTTGTCGCTTTAGATCATTTCGATATCAATGTGGTGTAATGTATCACAGCAGAACGGTTTTTAGAAGTAAATTGTTGTTTGAGAGAATTAATGCATTAAAAGGAGAATCCCCTGATGTCAAGCTTGAGTTTAATTAAGAAATAATGAAGAATACCTATAAAGGTTTGGCGAAATTCCATCAAAGAATAACAGAGTTATGAATTTTTAAAGTTTTTCATTTGTTACGTCACATGCAAGCTGCAAGCAGCATTTGTCATGTAATAAAAATTCCATGAAGTGCCAGTTTTTCAGAAATTGGAAGACAATTTTACCTGTGCATTCAGTATATAATCAGAAACATCCTTTCATACAACCTTCTATGCAAAAAATTTTTTTAATATCTTGAACCATTAAAACATGGCAATTTTTGAAATTTCTATTACATGACATATGGGGAGCTTCTTGCTTGTGACATCACAAAATTAAAACTTTGAAACTTCATAAATCTGTTATTCTTTGGTGGATTTTTGCCAAAC
Source organism: Eucidaris tribuloides (assembly GCA_001188425.1). Lineage (NCBI taxonomy): Eukaryota > Metazoa > Echinodermata > Echinoidea > Cidaroida > Cidaridae > Eucidaris > Eucidaris tribuloides. Next base: position 9,727 of record JZLH01S0517073.1, read on the forward strand.
TTTCATTAATATGTTTCTCTCATTTTTCTGCTTTTATTAAAACCAATTTGATGTCAGGGTGGACTTTCCCTTTAATAACTGATGCAGGTATGTGTATCTTCACTAACGCTGATATAGTAATGTTTAATATACCTGTATATTTTTTTTTCTGTGATCAGGTACCGGGGCTATATTGGTGCAGCTCTCGTCTTGGGTGGTGTAGACATCTCTGGACCTCACCTGTACAGCATCTACCCCCATGGTTCCACCAACAAGCTGCCCTTCTGTACCATGGGGTCAGGATCCCTCGCTGCTATGTCAGTGTTTGAAGACAGATACAGACCAGACATGGAGGTACGTAGATTCCTTTTGTTTTAAATGTGCCTTTTTATACACCCAAAGGGTCATATTATGGTATGGCGCACAAGGTCCGTCCGTGTGTCTTCTAGCAGATTCTTGTGCAGATAATTCCTTCCTTGGTAGATGGAATTTTTTTTTATACTTGCTTGGATGGATAATATCAGGGGTCGCGCTTAACTTTTTTTTTAACTAGCCAGACGGACTAGTTAGCCGAAATTTTAGGTAGTCCGCCAGAATTCTGGCTAGCCCGCCCAAAAATTGACTAGTCCGCCTGTTTTGAATACACCTGTTTAATTTCGAAAAGAATAATGTAAATTATGTGCATGTAATCAATTGACAATAGCCATTGGCCACCAGACTACCCCCCTCCCCCTTCCCCACCCCGATCCATGATGCGACAAGGCTCAGGCCTCGAACTCAGAACGAGTTCAGGGTCACGGGTTCGTGTTGGTATCTTCATCAAAATGATGATCTCTGAGGCAATTTACAGCATGTTTTTAGAGGATCTGGTTAATGGAAGAAGGAGAAGAAGGGGGAGAAGGAGAAGGAAGAGAAGGA
>JZLH01S0517073.1:11574-27370 GCA_001188425.1 Eucidaris tribuloides
AGAAGAGGAGGAGGGGATGAGGAAAGAAGGGGAAGGGGAAGAAAAGAAAAGGAAATAAAAGGAGGAGAAGAAGACAAAGAAGATTTATCATTGATACACAAATTATATTAACTCATTTGTGTGTGTCTTGTTTGTGTCCGTTTCCATTCGAGGTCCACCCTCTTTCATTCAGTTTTTAGAATTAATAGAATAAAGGGAAATTAGATTATATTTTTTCAAAGAAGCAACATTGTTCTCAACAATACTGATAGTTTGGTTCTCAACAATACTGATAGTTTGTGTGGTTTTGTGTGTCTGTTGCAGTTGCCCAACCAAGTCACTGAAAGTCGGAGTCGCGACTACCTAGTCACGACATCCGACTTAATGCAAGAGACTACCGATTTACCGCCAGTGCTATACGCCGTCAAAACATAGAAACTATACTGCATGCGTGGGACTATCAGGGGACTAACGTTATACATGAAGTACAAAAATGATTTTTAAAACGTACTTACCACTATCATTGGATTGCCTGACTCATGAAAACACGGAGCACAATCTGTTTTAAAATCAATTTCCTCCTATACATCGGCCTATGCGCCTATCCCACACTATAGCGACACCGCTCCGAAAATATCCAGCGCGATATAGATCGGAACTAGAACTAGCTAGCTCGAGTGAGTTTCCGGACAACGCCCTCTGCGGCGAAAATCGCGTTAGCTAGCTCATACACAGCCACGTACGTAAACTCCCAACTAGTTTCACTTCGGTACATAAACCCGGCGGCGGTGGATCCCAGTAGGATCCATGGTAAATCTAATATCGCTTGTTAGCGGGGCAGCGCCGAGGTACAGATTTCGGGCCAGGAGTTTGTTATTTCGTTCATATTTTGTTCGATTAAACATCAAGATTTTGAGTTCATTCATTGTTACATAAAATCATGCAACACTCGGTGCGACACTTAAGTAATATTTCAGCTAGCCACACGGACGAGTAAATATAGATTTTGGCTAGTACGCCGTGATTTTTGCTAGCCATTGGCTAGCGGGCTAGCGTTAATTTCGAACCCTGAATATTGATGTGCAGACGTGCAACAAAAGGATAAAACTTGGCAAAGTCAAACGTCATGGAGGGTCTGGCCTATCTTTTAGGCTTAAAATGCTCAAACCTTTTGAGAGGAAATGTTTCAAAGTTTTATTTAGTTTGGCTACTTTAAATCTGATTTCATGATATTCGTATGATTTACATTGACTACTGAAAGGAAAATTCAGAACCTGTTTGTATTGATAACCTGTTTATGATTGGGGGGGGGGGGTTGTTCTATTGCATTTTTGCCCCAAGCCTATATGCATTTTCTGTTAAACTTCATTTATCAGTCCAGACACTAATTCAAAGTGTACAGTCAACTCTGCATAATGTGAACTAATGGAGATTGAGAAAGAGCTTCAACGTAAAGAAAAGATGACAATTATATATATATATTTTGGAGGGGGGGGGGGGTGGGGAAACAATAAATAATAAAAGGGGATCTTGTAGAGATCTTAAGCAACATTTGACTGAATGCAACAGACTTCAACTAAGGCAAAATTAACTTGATTTATATCTTGTTGACATTATTTATATTTTTTTTCAGGAAGAGGAAGCCAAGAAGCTGGTCCGTGATGGTATAGCGGCCGGTATCTTCAATGATTTAGGCTCAGGTACCAACATTGACCTCTGCGTCATCAAGAAGGGCAAGGTGGACTTCCTGCGGCCTTACGACGTAGCCAATAAGAAGGGTGTCAGGTGAGATTTCATTCATTCATTAAAGCCCAAGTTTAGTTTTGGGGATTTTTTGTTATTTGAAAGCTTTATGCCCCAAAATCATAACCCTGCAATACTAGGTTCTGAATGTCTGTAGTTTTTTTAAATTATTTAATGAAAAATCTCGTGTGAACACCCCCAAAATTTTACATTATAGCATCTTAAGGGTTAAAAAGGATTTAAGGTTACATGTGTTATACCTCATCTGAAAAAGCAGACTCGGCTCTTTCAGATGAGGTTAATAATCATAGAACTTTTTGTTTGTCTTTGATTTTTTAAATAATTAATTGAAAAATGTCGGGGGACCCCCGACATTATTTGACCTATTTACATTACAGCATCAAAGGGTTAAAAAATGTTATTATGAGTAGTACCGTCGTCTGGAAGAGCTGCGTGCTGCTCTTTCAATGGATGGTATAACACATGCAACCTTAAGCGCTTTGTCAACCCTTTAGTATGCTATAATGAAAATTTCGGGGAGTGTTACACATCAGATTTTTCAATACATTAATTTTAAAAAAACTAAAGACATTCAGAATCTACTATTGCAGGGATTATGACATTGGGCATAAAGCTTTTCTACAAATATACAAAATCCCCAAAACGAACTTGGGCTTTAAACTCTTTACACCTAATCATGGGCTGCGGCTTTGGCTATATCATGGGGGGGGGGGGGGGGGCCAATATGATTTCTATGTATTTTATTGTTTTTCAAATTTCTTAGTGTATTTCTTGATTTATTATCAACCTTTTGTTTATCTATTTATTTCTTGATGAAATTTGTCGTAGTACACTTTTGCAGGTCATAAACAGCACAAAATCAATTAATTTCAACCAATAAAAGTATTGGAAATGTACACAAAATCCCGTTTTTGAGCGATTTTTGGGGTGACATGCAAGTACAAAACGTTACGTAACTTGGGAACCACGTACCCGGACGTCGCAAATTTGGTCTCAAAAGATGCGCGACATTCGAGAGAATAAAGTCATGAAACGCCGTGGCAACTGCTTCGCGCGTCGCAGACATTTTGCGCGAAACGTCTAGGGGGTGGACTCCGCCCCCCCCCCCAGCCTTTTTAGGGTTAAGGGGAATGAAACCCAGACATCTTCTTGCATTCAGAGAACAGATAACAATAAGAGGAAGAAAATGGTGAAAGTTTGACCAAATTTGACTGAACCATTCTTGAGTTATGAGTGTTCAAAGTTTACTTAATCCTTATTATGGAGGTTTGTTAAATTGGCAACGTGGCTACTTATTGAGATGAAAGAGTGGAGAACTCTCCATTGGTTTTGTAGACAAATTTTCGCAAATTCAGGTTTTCTGAAATGTCGGTTGAGAAGGTAATCAAGTTCTTTCAGAAAAACATGTAGAATCATTTTTGCTGGAACATACTTGTACAACAAGGGTCTAATTGTAATGTCAAATTTAACATTTGGGCTATGATGTGTGAGCTTTGAATGCCTTTCATCATTATGATAGAATTCAAATAATAACCAGGGTTGGTGGATTTAAAGCATGTATATTGAAATCATTGATTTTATTTATGATTTAAATCAATGATTTACAGCAACTAATTAAAATGGATTTAATCTATTACAGTAATCGAAATTTAATTATTTCTTATGATTCAAATCAATGTTTTTTGGGGGGGAGGGAGGGGTTCATTGATTTAAATAATGAAATATGTGAAAAATGTGTCATTAAACAGAGGTAAAAAAATAAAGATGTGATTTTATCAATTTTTTTGTTATATTACAAAATTGCAGGTTGAAGTTTTCTTTAATGAATATGATCGATTGATTCATATTCTATCATAATCAACCCATTTTGTCTACTAATGGGGCAAAGTTGGGATTGATCATTTGAAAAGAAAATCAATTTTGGGCAGTTAGGATTGATTAGTGAATAGAAATCAATTTCATCAGATTTTTGTTTTTTAGTTAACCCTGAATATAACAGTATACGTATATTGTTTCTTTATCCATATTTCCAGGCAAGGCGACTACCGTTACAAGAGAGGAACGACTGGTGTCCTGACAAAGACGGTCACTCCATTACCGATCCAGGTCGTAGAAACCAAAGTGGAATCCATGGACACGTCATGATCATCTTTTTGTTCTAGCTTATTACTTTGTTATATTGTATAATTGTATACCTTGAATGGGAACACACAAATCTTGATTTAAGCTCATTCTTGGCTCAGATACTTGTACTCCTCCCTCAAAATTGAATCTGTCCACCATCATTTGAAGGTATTGTAGGCCGTTTCATTTTCAGAAACATTGTAACACTTAAAGGCTGGGAACTTCATTTGCAACCCTCCTACAGCACAGCAAAAGATCACTCATGCTATTAGGCTAATAATGAAGGAGATGTAAGTGAAATCTGAAGGTCAATAATTACCAAGAATTTAAAAAATGCTCAAAAACCAATTACCGTTTAGTGTATCTTCTATGATGGGAATTTTGTCTCTGCGAGTCAATTTAAACCAAAGTGTAACAGTCATTACAATTCCCTTAAAACTGAGTTTCTAACACCTATACTTTGCTAAAGGGTCTCAGATGGTATTTTCTTCTATGTACATGTACCAATGTATTTACACAATGTTAATATTTGGGCTTGCAAGGAAGTGCACTGCTTTTAATCTGCCAAGTTTGGGGGCCAACCGAGAGCATAACAAAAGCCTGATTCCAGCTGTTATTGAACTAAATGATTGCATAAATTAAAAATACAGTCAACTCCTCGTAAGTCAAAGTCGCAGATGTCGAATAATCGCGTAAGTCGATGAAAATTAAAAAGTCCCAATTTATATTCATAGACTTGTGTGTGTTATTCCTTTGCATACGTCGATCTTTCTAAGTCGAATTATCGCCTAAGTCGACCAAATTCCCAGGCCAGTTTCAATGAAAAAATTAAATTCACACCGCGTAAGTCGAACAAGACCGCAAAGTGTTATTAATCACTGTGAATGAGCCACATGCTGATTTTTCTTTTTACATTATGTGGAAGATTATGTGATCTCGAATCGTCTCAAAATTTGACTTCCACCTGCATGTGGTCAAGTCTGCCAGGCCGTGCACCACTGCGCCGCGCCGTACATGTATTTTACAGTGCATATATGCACGCACGTGCTTGGGCTTTGCATGCAGGCGAAGTAACGAGAGTCCACACATTTACAAAAATAATTTTTTGCAAGCGAGAATTTGATACATTAGAATTTATCACGGAACGTATCTAGTCTATTGTCCACGTTGTAACAATAGTGTGAAGTCATATTGTGACCATAAAGGTATAATTATGTTGTTTCTTTTATCCCCGTTTCTGTAAACCTGAGGGACACAATGTAGGGCCCAAGAGAGCTACTGGTTGCGGCGCTGCGCCCGCGATCGCGGCGGCGTCGGGTAATGATATAGACAGCTTGCATGTAAGATTACCCGCAAGTCGAATATCGCGTAAGTCAACATGTTTTATTCAGTCCCGTCAAGATCGACTTACGCGAAGTTGAGTGTAATTATGTTTGTCATGGTCTTGGATGGCCCTTGGCTGTGGTGGATGCAGCGGTATGGTGTTCTTCAAACTGAACTGTCGCTGGTTGTTTTCTATCAAGATTCGTGTGTCCCCATTTCAAAGTTGTCTACATGTATATACATGTGTGCATGTGGGAAGCGTTAGACTGCATTCCTACATGATTCATGTACAACATAAACCGATCATTATCTTTACTGAATACAAACAAAGTAATCTCATTGTTTACTGTATATATGTACTGGGGATGGGGGGGGGGTACATATAACTTATTAGACACTGTTGATAATTATTGTCTCTGGTATGTGTCCTTGTATTTACTTTGACAAAATAAATCAATTAATCAAGATTTCAACCAAATTTCTCAAAAGTGTGGTTTTGTATGTGGAAATCCATCAACTGAGTTTCCTTTGCTTTTACATTGGAATTGAAACTATACGTTGATCTACAATCATAGAAACATAGCAGAAACTGTCTTATCATTATTTCAGGCTGACTGAATTATTTTGCAGAAGTTTTGTGAGCATTTCTATGAATCTTTATACTCAATTTTAATTAAACAGTAATACATATATAATGGAACATAGGTTTCTTTGAAGAAAATTTCAGAATTCATTCCAGTTTCATTTGTAAAGTGTTTTAAGTAAAACTACATTTGGTCTGTTATTTTTTTGTACCCAAATATCTAAAAGCAAACTCTGTGCTTGTGTAAGTTAAACTCAGTTATGGAGAAAACATAACTTTATTTTTCGTCATTGAAATTTATGTTGTCAATATTATTGATTGCAGAGAGCTTAAAATAGGAGTTTTTCCACATTATGGGCATCACATAGTTGGGTAATCATGCATCTGTTTAGTTGTTTTATAGAATTCTTTTTCTGCCTGTAGTATGGGAAATCTGTGAATATGATTGTCAAACAATGAAATGCTTTTCTTTGTACCTTTACATCTGAATGTACATGTAGTCAATGTACTTGGACAAAGGATGCGTGTAATAAAAATTGACTGTCCATTACTAGTATACATATTTTTCCCATTTGTATTTTTGTTGGTACTGATGTAGTTATGATTTGTAGGTGTAGATTGAAATATTATGGACATAGCAACTCACACGTGTATGTACTTTGTGAAAAAAAATGCAAAATCAGTCACAAAATAACTGACACAGAGGCTTCATGAAAATCTTAATTTATTGCTTCAACCAAACATATAAATGATGACCAGTTATTGGAGACATCCTTTACACAAACTTATAAGTGGAAAATGCAGCCCACAGCACTGTATTGTGTTTTTCTGCCAGTATAGATGGTATGTTTTTGACGTCACCAGAAGCAGTAATACATGTCACTTCATTGTTTAGAGTAAATGTCATTTTTGCCATACCAAGCTAAACCTTCACATAAACTCATGACTTCTTGTATGGCCGGCAGAAGGGCCTTAACACTTAATTGCCTCTAACTTGAAAACGTTTTGTGTGTTTCATGCGAAATCAAAATAATGTGATATTTTTAAGATCCCTCTGTCAGTCTGTTGAAGATTGATTTCAGGATTTGCAAGTCCATCACTTCTCTTCATTATCAATACCAAACAGTAGTTTAGTACTTGCAAATGGTGTGTTGAAGGTTTGAGATTCATATGTCACAATAATAACGATATGCTACCACAATATTATTCTTTCCATGAGTTTAAATTTTGCTCAAATTGCAGATCACAGTTATGTGTATGTTCGCACAACCAGCAGAGCACGCTGATTGGTTAAATGGCTAATGACTGATCGGACAATTTTTTAATTAGTGGAACGGCCCGTGTACGTGCACGTCCCTGTGAAAATTTTGAAGTTTAAGTGTCCAGATTTTCACCAAAACTACGTATTCTACCCAAAGGTTCTGTGACAGGTGTTTATTTATACTAATCTTCACATTGTGAATGAATTGAGCTGATTTCATTCATTTTGACGTTTTCTGGCGTGCAAATCCCGAACTCTATGTAAATATCAAATAAGGCAATATTTCTCAAATTAGAGAAAGTGTATTGTTAAGGCCCTTCCGCCATGAACTTATGCTAAAGCCCTTCTGCATTGCACACAATAAAGTACACCCCATTTTAGGAACAGAACTCTTTCACAAATTAGTCGCGTCATCTGAAGCACTTCCGTAACCATGTTTGGCTCTTCTGCATTCTGCACATGCATTTACTGTACATACTGGATGTATACACCCGTTTGATCACGACTTGCATTGGAGTATTGGCTTTGTTAGTAATTCCTTATAATGTAATGCTTGTGTGGACGTGTCTTCCCTTTATCTTAACCCTATATTAACGGGGGGGGGGGGTCAATTGACCCCCCCCGACCGAACTTCGCGGCCATGCCGCCGCGCAAAAATGTTTGATCGCGTCGCTCGCTCACTTTTACTTTCAAGTCTTGCGCATCTTTTGAGACCGTTTTCGCAAAAATCGGACGTACCGTTACGACGGTGCGCGACTTTTTATACATGCATGTCAACCCCAAAATTGCTCAAAAACGTGATTGTGTGTACAAAATCAATGGAAATTGTGTTTTCAGCCAAAAATCATAAATGTATGATTATTGTTGCTTTTACAGGTTGAAATGAATTAATTTTATGCTGTTTATGATTGCAAAAGTGTCCCCAGCGAATTTCATCGAAAAAACAATAGAAAACAAAGAGATACATAAGAAATTCACAAAACAATAAAATACATAAGAAATTAATTCCAATTCGGCAATTTTTTTTTGCAGATAATTGTGAGAAATGTCAGAATGAATATTTTCACCAAAAATTAGTATCCTACTAGCTATTGTAAGTGAGTTATAGGCGAAACCATAATTTCATACACTTATTTGCATAATTAATTAATTAAAAAATAGAAAAAATAATTTTTTTGAAAATTTTACTATACAGTTGTGTAGTTTACATCCGGCTCTATGCGCTTGCAAATTTTCGCGGCGATCGCGCGATCGGCGGCCGAGATCTGAAGGGGGGGGGCGGGGTCAAATTTGACCCCCCCCCCCAGTAAAAAACCTGGTCTGAAACATACCCAGTTAAAATAGGGTTAAGTGTCAGAAAAATTCCACTCAACTCCACTATTCTTCCCCATCACAGAAACACAATCAACAAGGAAAAACCAACCTTCATTTCCATTCGGTCACGGAATGCCCCAGATGACATACTTTATTCTGTAGGGAGTGTAGACATGGCCTATTTTGATATTGTATTAGAATTTCATGCGTAGATTTTAGACACAAAAGTTGCAAGTGACAACCACTATAGTGTGTCCCAGAACAAACAGAACCTTACAACAAAGGTTTATTGTGCAGAAGCAATGGGGCGTATGAATGAGAAAATATGTTCCAAAAAATATATTGACTTATGCTCGTTCAAATGATACATAAGCAAACGTATTTATTCATGCATCTCTGAGTGCCGTGACTTTGGAATTTCAATGTCAAAAACCATTTGCTATACTTTATGGCTTTATAGACACTGAGCGCATGCGGCAAACGAAAGAGATAACCATCTCTTGTGCTCAGTGTCAAAGCCAAAAAGCGTAGCAAATGTTTTTTGACTTTAAATTTTCAAAGTTATGGTACTCAAGAGTGGCATGAATAAATACGTTTGCTTAATGTATCATGGGAAAGAGCATTGCTTCTGCACAATAAGCCTTTATTCCATGGTTGTTTTTTCGGGATGCACTGTATAGCCTATTGTATGCCTGGACAAAACTTGTCCAACCTACAAACTGGAATTGCCAAGAAATGGTCCAATTGGTGACTACACAATTGTTTGTTTGTGTGTGTGTGATGGTGTGTGTGTGTGTGTGTCGTTTGTGTGTGTGTGTGTTTTTTTGGGGGGGGGACTTCTCTAAGGGCATAAGATTGGGGGGAGGGGTGAGGGCACAACTGGTAGTATTAGACAACTAAATTTTTTTTTTGGGGGGGGGGGGTTGGGAGTCTAGTGGGGTACCAGGACACTGGAAACTGTGTTAGGACACATTACATGGCCCGTAGTGCCTTCCCCACACCCCCATGACTGCTCCTGAACATCTTTCAAGTAATATGCAACCAAGAACATTCCTAAAGATATAAATACCAATATAACAGGAAAACAAGTAGAACAAAACATTTAAATGCAGCATGAAAATGGTATGTTATCACCAAAACCAATTAATATACAAATCCAGTTTGGAAGTGGTGTCCGTAATATAAGCACAATAGATCAATGTCCAACATGATTGTAGTTTTGATTATTCAAAACCACACAATACAGCATACAAGGTTTCTCAAAAGTTGTAAAAACAGTTTGACATTTATTGCTTGAAAAATTGCCCATTGTCAGTTGTAGAGAAATAGTTTGTTTTTAAACAGCCGAGACTTCTATTATGAGAAATTCAAATACTCACAAAAAAGTAGTTTGCTGTTAAGAAGGGACTTTTTCCCAAACTGCATGGTATTTAACAGGTAGGGAATGGTGAAATACATATGTGGTGAAAGTATGTTACGGATACCAATATACAGATATGATTTTAAATACATGCATGCTTGAATAATTATGAGCTGTAGAATAAGATAACTCTTTTAATGTATAGGTCAAATAAATGTGTTCATCAAAATATACAGCAATTTTTTTAGACAAAGTTTAATTAAAACCGACCATTTTCATTTGCGGGTGGAGGAGGGGGGGGGGAGGTATAGAAAGAACAAAGTGACTGACTAAAAGACGGTATAGTAATCTTATTCACTCTACAGGAATTTCAGATAGTCAATAAAAGTTCTGCTCGTTCATGCACACTTCAAGCCCAAGTATAGTTTTGATCGATTGGACAGTTTCTTCGTCAATATTTCAAAAAGTATTCTATTGTCAACCCAAAACATCAGAAAACAACATCAAACATGAAATTGTTTATAGTGACAAATGGTGATATTTAAATTATTGGAGAGCGGGTAGCGGTGTGTACATTACCTATGGGAAATGTCTGCCCCCCCCCCCCACCCCCGAATTTTACACTTTGAGTAGAGTTTCTATAAAATGGAATAGTTTCAGAGCGAACCATTTTCAGGGTATTGATACATCATATAAGTCTATCTAAAAAACATACATCATATAAGTCTATCTAAAAAAAATACATCATATAATATTAAGTCTATCTAAACAACATAATAGCAAAGAATTTCATTGTTTACCATTTGCTGAAATTTTCCTTGGGCTTTAACAAAAAAATCATCACAAACACCCAATTCACAATTGATAGTTTAGAGGGAAAGGGATTTTACCGTCCTAAACTTTTCAAAGGGTCAGCCCCACCCGCCCGATCCCCAATTTGACACACGTGGAACCCTCAAGACTCAATTGTAAGACTCTCAGTAACTCTTTAAAGCCAAGGTATAGTTTTGGTAAATTGAACAAACTGCAATTCTTCGCAATTATATTAGATACATCTATATGATCTATCAATGCCCTGAAAATTTGCTCGCTCTGAAACCCATTTTTGACAAATTAAAATGTAAAATGTAATTTCCAAAACATTTATACAAATTAGATAACACTGGTGTTCAAAGACAATTATGTTTTACAAATCATTACAACAAGACTGAAAACAAAGAATTGTTCTCTCACGAAGCAGACGAAATAGAATTAACAAATTGACGTACTTTATTTCAACTTCTGAATTTACAAACATAAACTTACGTACAATCACAGTGATTACATTTTTAAATAAAGTCTAATGCTTTTCGACGAAAAAAAAAGGATGTTAAATGATAATGATAAATCTTCAAATATAAAGAAACATTTTGCAAATGAAAATAAAAACACAAACTGATCAATATAGTAATCTTGATTTGTTTTCTATCAAATGATCTCTCACCCTTTGGGTGTTTTGATATATCAACAAAGTTCTGGATTATAAATATGAAAACGATATGAAATTATGAAAACTACAACATACGTCAAATATACTTTAGTATTGTGTAACACAATGCAACAAAAAGCATATAAATTATCGCCACTATAAATAACCTTTTTTGTTCATAAAACACGAGGTCTCCTTATATTTCGACCATGTAGAATTTTTATAACAAACCCTAAACAACCTGATATATCGCTTTATCCTTTTATCTTACACCGTTAAATTGTTACAAAATGAAAATGAAAAATGTCAGGCTCGTTAATACTTGCTTATAGCATTTTGTAAAAGGTACTTCAGATTCTTGTAGCTATATATTATTGAAAATACTAACAAAAATAAAAGCACATTGTTGTTTTATTCTCTAAAAAGTGATGTTATTCTAAATGGGCGGCAAATTTGATTTTTCCATTCCTGAGTGACATGCGATCGATCTTCGGCGATGTTTGTTGCAATTCCTTCTTCAACTGACGGGCCAGCTTCGCGACCGTCACTTTCTTCGGGGAGCCAGAGGCCTTGGCGGTGCGTCCCGGCTGGCGCTTGACGGGCGAGGACACGGGCGCGGTGTGGCTGCTGATACCGTCCAGTCGATCTTGAAGATCCTGTGAGATACCAATTTAAATCAATGCAATTTAATTCAAATTAATTCAAGTTTATTTAATTCAAATTCATGTGGAAGAGAAACGTGAACACACAAATTAGGTAAGACATTAAAAATGTTCGAGTCAAAGAAATGATTTCAGAAGATAGTGGATAGAACTGCAAGAAAATCATACATTAATTGAATAAGAAGAAATGTTTCCTTAAAGGGGCCTTCACTCCATGACGAATTGACGAGACGAACTGCAAACCGTTCGTCCGAGTACGCCCAAAGTTTCTAACGAATCGATTCCGAATGGCTGAATGGAACGAACTGACAACGAATCAAACGAATTCAAAACGTCTTCATCACTATTTCATAACTGACTACTGACTTACATAAAACGATCTCTAAACAAGCGACTATAACGAGCTTTGCGTACAATCCGCGTATAGTCTGCGAATTCCATCATACGAGTTTGGTAATTCAGTTTCCCCAATATGCTGCAATCCAAGACAGGCAAGATTTGTATTTTTAATAACAGTGTTGAAATAAAACATTAATAGAAAATGTGGGCACCAAGATTATTCATTTGATAACTTCAATTCTAAGGAAAATTTATATCAAAAGGATCCTTTGTCCCAATTTAATATTTAGTATATTAAAAAAAGAGTAATTGCATAGAATTTTGCAAAAAACTAAGGAGATAATTAGCTTGCATTTATGCAACTTGCTATATAATGGTGATTTCGCAACCCCCCAAACACTGGAAAGATCTACTTATAATTAGTTATTTAATAAAATCGGTAAATTCGTTAAAGCAAACTGACAGTATCGTAAAACTGTTCTGAGGAGTTGAAAATTATTTTGATCAGGGACCTGCCGCATAAAACTTTTTACCACAGAAAACCTCTCTGAGAAAAACGATGCTTTAAAGATTGTGTCAGGGATGTGCAAGTCCATTACTTCCCTTCATTATCAATACCAAACGGTAGTATAGTACTTACAAATGGTGTGTTGAAAGTCTGAGATCCATACGTCATGAGTTTGTTGTTTTATGAGAAAAACTAATAACGACATGTTACCAGAATGTTATTCTTTCCGTGAATTTTGCTCAAACTGCGAATCGCGGTTACTGTGTACCGTCGCAAGACCAGCGGAGCGCACATGCCGCACAGTGATTGGCTAAACGGCTAACCCCCGTGCGACCATTGGCTAACGGCTGATCGGACAATTTTGGAACGACACGTGCACGTTTGACGTCGCGGATTTTTTTAAATCGCTCCTGAGTAATTTGAAAAAGGATGAAGTTTAACCGTCCAGATTTTCACCAAAACTCAATATTTTACCCCAAGTCTCTATGAGAGGTGTTTATTTATATTAATCTTCACATTGGATATGATTTCAGCTGATTTCATTCATATCGATGTTTTTTGACGTGCAAATCAATGACACAATCTTTAAAATGTCACAGTTTTCAATACAAAATCGCCCTTTGACTGATCACCCAAACGATGTGATTACCATGAGTATTTTCATCTTCTTGGTAGTCTTCGTTTGTCGCGCCGATGAGATGCGGCTGGACGGCTCGACATCACCGAATACGAGTTGCCTCTTCACCTTCTTGACCGTCAAGTTGGCCTTTTTCAGAGGTTTCGGTCTGCAAAGTTAAAAGATAAAACACCATCTATATTCTAGACCCTTTTACAAATGTATTTAATTGGTACTGTGAATTTCATAAGTAAGAACCCACCTTGGACAGAGCGTTAGTACTTTGTCCCCCCCCCCCCGCTTTACGTCGTACAGTCGATCCTAAGGTGGCAGAGGGAGGGGTATTCGCTACCTCAATGAAAATACTGGGGAGCAAAAATTGATTTGCCACCAGTAACTTTGACAACTTGAAAAATTTATCAGTCGCATTGCAATGGATACGTTTAAAAAGCAACGAAACAAACACAGTTTTCAATTATTTTCATTTTACATGTATATTGCCGAAATGTTTGACATTTTTCTTACGTTTCGCCTACCCCCCCCCCCCCACCCGGATCGACGCCCCGGAAGACATAAAAAATTTCATATTTAGGCATAAATATGCATACAAACGAACAGATATTCACATAAAATTTGCATAGAAAATTCTTCGTGACCGTCACAAACGGGATGTCATATCCGGCGCTCCGCTCCCTCCTCCATCCCCGTCCACACACACTTCCAGCAACAACAGTGATTTCAATGACCACTACAGTGTACTGTAAGGCATTGACTGAAGAACGCTCTAGAAAAAAAAGTTCCGTAGTCTCCAGATTGGTATTGAAAAATCTCATTACAATTTGATTAAGATGAAGTTGCTGATGAGAAAACACATTTGTTCTCCAAGTCTTATTTGCGCATTGATGAAATAATCGACTAATTAGTGAGGAGAGTTCTCAGTCCCATTCGTAGAAGAAGGAATCACCGTCAAAAGTGATTTCACAGACACGAACATTAGTCACTAGATCCGTCTTTACAGCTATGTTATTAATATTTATTACGGCCTGTGGCTCTACACTACAGGCATTGGAATGCACTGGTGAAGGCATTCTTTTCAATGAATTTAACAAAAGCCATTCACGCAGTCCTCCGTTATTTATAGAATGGTTGCACCTCACCGAAGTTCCTATTCAGTATTCAAACATCTTCGGCTTCACAAAAGCATTGTGACTACTTAGGTTGTCAAGCACTCCATAGATTGTGAACGAGGAGGTGACAGCGTGATATTCCAGCCACGTAATTTATTTTTGCACACGGGGAAAGTCTGCGGTAGTTTGTACACTGATAAAAACGTACTTGGTCACATTATAAATAATTAATTGATCTCAAAAACGCGCAAATGGTATAAGGATAACAAACCTTATTAACGGGTTTAGTAATATATAAATAATCATCATTAGGGATTTGTAAAATACCAATGATGGGACTACGGAAAATCGCGATAAATGGCCTTGCTTTACAGTCCACAAGGATTGGATAAACTTCGGGAATTCTTAACTCTTGAACGGTCATCCAAATATACCCAAACGTTGACATTTTCTCCGTGTTATTGCTGTGTTTACGCTGGATTGGAAGTTATATCAATATCAATATGTATTTGTATTTTCATTTATAAAATGTATTGTTTTCCTGGAATTGCATAAACAAAATGCTTGATCAAGGTTGAAATAAAAAAAATGAAAAGTAAGTTTCTGACTTTCTTCGCATACTTGGGAATGGTTTCAGCTGCTGGCGGTACGTGAGCCATCTTGAAGTGAACGGCCGGTGTCTTGCTGCTATTCTTGATGATCTCCAGCCGGTAGAACTCCGGCGAGGCTTTCAGCGGCGAAGACTGGACGGCACGCTTGGCTGCATTGGTCTGGCGGATCCTCTTGGCCTGAAAAAAAAAAAAAAACACATCGTTGACAGTGGCGTAGACGGGGTTTTTCAACAGGGGTGCCAAAATGATGACATAAAACAAAGTAGTGTTAATTTTGGAGAATTCGGATGTCATCTCCAGACCATGGGGTAGGTTGGGAAAAGTCGTAAACCTTGTTGACCGAACGTACACCTTCTTTTTAATTCTTTATTTCTATTCTGTGCAGTTTGTTTTTTACCTGCCGATCAACAGGGGTCAACCCCTCCCCCTTTGCCATTCCCCCGGCTACACCTATGGTTATTGGAAACCTGAGTAAAGTATTTAACGTATGTAAAGTAAACGTAATTTAATTGATTTGTTTTACTTAAATAGATTTATTTGGAACAAGGCAAACTAGCCAAAGAATACAATTGGTATTATAAAATTATTTTAGAATAAAAATCATAACTGCGTTGTTCACTCAGACACCGAAATAACAGACATCATAAATAATAACTGAATTTACTTTCTGGAATACACTCGGCAAAAAAGTTTTGGACCACTATAGATTACAAATATAACATATAGAATTTTAATCAAAGAAGTCATTATATGTATA
>JZLH01S0517073.1:34080-61144 GCA_001188425.1 Eucidaris tribuloides
TCAAAATTATTGATACATTGTAGATAATGTGAATAAAAAAGAACCTACCATTTCCACCAAGTTGCTGCTGTGTTAAACAGTTGTACTTTTCCAGGACCTGTCTAGGCTCCCTCCGGCTGCTACCTCTGCTATCCGGCACTCCTCCCTCGCATTCACCTTCTGCCTTTCCGCACCCATGCTCCCTCCACGACTACTCCAAGACAGCGTGAATGCATTATGTCTATAATGGATTGAACCTCATGCAGCTTGAATAAACGTTCCTCTCTTCTGAAGAAGTGAAAACAAAATCAAGACAATAGATCAACAAAGAAAGTCATACTTTCCTGTTTAAATCCCAGTCAAATATATCGAGTGCTTGGTATCGTACATTTCTTTGCAATTACAAGTTCAGCAGGATGTAAATTTGTAGATGAGGATAACTCATTTGCATGATGCCATGAATACAATAAGTTGTAATTTTGCAATCATGAATCTCTATTATATCCTACCAACATGCACCACCCCACATTCTGCCAACGTGTAGCCTGTAGGGAATCTGTATGCACGCACCAAAATGTGTTGGGCAATGATTGTAAAGTATTAAAGTGTACCTTTTTTTAAGATAACGGAACGTTTAGTTAGTCTACATCTTACGGTCTCCATCGTAACCTTTCCTTCTGAGTCTGACTGTTCTGAAAGGCAATAATGTGGTTACTAGTACCACCAGCTTTTACGACACATTCATCTCAGTCGTCTGAATTCATAATCCAACTCTCAAGCCAACTTCGAATGACAGACATCGAGTTAAACGTTAGAGACTCTGAGTATAAAGTACAAAGTCTACAATTTGTAGCAATGCAGACTCATAAACCGAGTAGGACAGATGCTACACCCCCCCCCCCCTGAGAAAGCAACACACATAAGTTAGATCTACATTATACTAGATCTAGACTAAATATAACCCAGTTTTCAACACTCCCTAAACAGCTTGACGATTAACTACAAAAGGCAATAGTAGACTGTACCGTTAAGTTTGTTACTTCTTTAGTTACTAGTAGTACACGTAACACTCAGATCTAACATTACGTATTACAATTTGTTAGACTAAACTAGTCCGAAGGCTCCGGCCTTAGTATCGAGACAATTTGGACGGATATTTTATATTTACCTTTTGACTTTAGTATAGAGTCAAGTCAAAAGGTAAATGTAAAATATCCGTCCAAATTGTCTGTTAAAAACCTCTGAAAAACGACCGAACTCGATACTAAGGCCGGAGCCTTCGGACTAAGTAAGACTAACGTTAAACGTACCGTAGATCTACATTGAAATCTAACGTTAGTTACCGCTGGCGTTAGTTAGTTTAGTGCATTGAGCAATTTGCTTTAGAATTGGGGTACATCAATTCTACACTAGCATTGGTACAATAAATGTGAAATTCAAGTGAAATCTTAACGTCTAGCTTTGGTCTTGATGTGCAGACGTACATGGCCCCGGTGTATGACCCGTGCAGTGGGCTGGCCGTACGTGTAACGTGCTGCACTGTGTTATCGCACGTAGATAGCAATGCATTCACTGCTAGTGTGCGGAGACACGGCAAACACACCACGAAAACTGGCGATTGGCCGTGACAGATACAATATTGAAAGCTGCAAAGTCGATAAATAATTACAAACGAACATTTAAATCGTAATTCTACATGTACTTACATCAGAGTCCACTTGATCACCACCGAAATCCATTATTTAGGGCAAAATTGTCACGCAAAACTGTGCGCCATGCCGATCGGAGACAGCTTGTGATTTGACCCTAGCCTCGTTCAAGAAGTTTTTATTGATTAAAAATGCATCGCTGCTGCGACGGGTTTTGTGAAATCCTCGGAATCAACTCCACGCAGCTGCGACGAGTTGACTGCGAACGATGGGTCTAGCGATTAATCGCTGAGCAATGTTAGTGAAATCCTCCCCTGGCGTGTTTTTGGTGGTGAGTAAAATCGAGCAGGCGCCGCCAGAATTTTAACTGCGTGCAAAAACTTCAGCGGCAACCCACCGATGCCCCCAAAAACAGCAGTGCCTGGGCGGCTACCGCTCGGTGACCGGGCGAAATTGGCTAAAACTCGCTGCCCGGTTGCCGAGCAGGCCAATTTTTCTATTTGTGACCAGGCACCGTTTAACATTATTGAAGCCCCATTCAAAATTGGGAACTCTGATATCTGAACTAAACACAACAAAAATAACTACCCCCCTTTTTTCAAAATACCATAACTTTGTAAAGAAACAGTTTTAAGAAAAATAATTTAGCAAGGGTATTTCTGCTCTAGTTGACTACCTTCTGTCGGAAAATGTAATTGATCCGTGAAGTCATGAATGAGTGAACACATATTAAAGGCAAAAATGTCACTTTTCAAAAGTCACAAGGGTCATTTTTGGGGATTTGTGATGCGAGACTTTAATAAATTTTGTTTTTCTTGAATGATTTAGCGCTATTTATGTTAATCATTTATCGTTTGACCCCCTTACAACTCCCCTGGCACTTTTTTTTTGCATATTTTACGCTTCAGTGAGCACAATTTAAACATTACTTTCACAATTTTGAAATTGTAAAATCCATTAAGTTTATTGAAAAAGATTAAATGTGATATTTTTCTGCAAAATGTATCCATACATGTTGTACCAACATTCGAGATTGTAACCTTGTCATGGTTGAGTGAGCACACTTAAAAAATAAAGCAAACATTACCATTATTACACATTATTTTGGCATAAAAGAGGACTCCTGTGACGTTTGAAAAGTGGCATTATAACCTTTAATGCATGCTCAATCATGCATGGTTTGACGGATGAATCACATTTTCATACAGAAGTTAGTCAATGCGTGTAGTCAAATAATTTTGCTAAAACTTATTTTGTTAAAAAGTTATGGTAGTTTGAACAAGTTGCTTTTTTGTTGTTGTGTTCATATGATAGTATTTGAATGGACATATAAACACATTAGAACACAAAACTTTAGACAGTTATGCCTTCATTGGCAAAATTGTGTTCAGTTTAATATTACTACTTAATTACACAGCAGTCTTTGGAGGAAAGCTGGAATGGTAGCTGTTAAAGCATGGACCCTACTAGGGTCCATGGTTAAAGCATTTAATTATAGTTTTGAACTGTCGTTTGTGTTATAATACCGTATTAGAGACACGAGCAGCCATGGGGATCATGTAATTCAGATTTGAACTGGAAACATGGTTAAACGATGCCTCTGATCATATTTCCTTCATCGGTGCTGCGTCAAATCACAAGTGATATTCAATCGGCGATAAAAAGGTGATTTATATTGAAACTGTTTCGCTTTCATGGATACGATACATTTTAGGTGATACAAATGACCGAAGTGCTCTGGATTACTTTTAGTTACATGTATGTTTACTGAATATCTAATACCCGCCATTTAATCTACCATCTTAAAGCACTTTGTTGATGCAAATTATAAATTATATTACTGTTAGAGATTTACTCCAATTGTCGTTATTCCTGTTATTTTTTATATCATCAAAATATATCAATATTTATAATAAAGATATTAGCGTTCATATCAAAACATGAGAACTTTGTAGCACTAACAGTAGTAGTAGTAGTAGTAGTAGTAGTAGTAGTAGTAGTAGTAGTAGTAGTAGTAGTAGTTGTATTAGTAGTAGTTGTAGTAGAAGTAGTAGTAGTAGTAGTAGTAGTAATAGTAATATTAGAAGTTGTAGCACTAACAGTAATAGTAGTAGCAGTTGTAGTAGAAGTAGTAGAAGTACTACTAGTAGTAGTAGTAGTAGTAGTAGCAGTAGTAGTAGTAGTAGTAGTAGTAGTAGTAGTAGTGGTAGTAGTAGTAGCAGCAGTAGTAGTAGTAGTAGCAGTAGTAGCAGTAGTAGTAGTAGTAGTGGTAGTAGTAGTAGTAGCAGAAGTAGTAGTGCTGCGATAATAGGAGTAGTAATAATTAAGCAAATGATATGATTTCTAAACAAATCCAACAACCAATCAAAGTGTGTTTACATTTTGAAGACAGTGTGAACACAGTGTGGCACTATGTGGATTTGGTGATTTTGCACAGTGTGACAATATGATCACTGTGTGAACATATTGTGACGACATTGTGTTCTTTCCGGCAGGGATACGTCACAAATGCAGTGGCGGCGATCTACTAAAAATTCTTTTGGTGGGGGGGGGGGGGGAGGAACGACCATTGTCCGCATAGAACAGCCGTACCCCTCTCGGCAAAAGAATACTTCATAGATCGCCGCCACTGCACAAATGTATTGTAATTATTATTATCATTATCAGCATCGCAATTATCATGATTTTCATCACCATTTCTAATTAACAAATAACGTTTTGCTTTTCGTTGCAATTTGGAATTGGTCGGCGGTACATTCATTTACGTTATGTCATGTATATAGGGATATAGGGAAATATGTTTACAGTGGCCTCCCAAGGGATACAAAAATGCCATAGACAGGTGTATAGAATAATAAATGGGTTTAATTGTATAATTTATTTTTTGGGGAAAATATTTTTCTAAAGAAAATAAAAAACAAGTTTTCGATACAGCAAGAAGCATTCAGATAATTGCATCGAAGCGTCCAATTTGTATCAAGTTCAGTCTGGAAATCTATCAGAAAAAAAACAAAACTTGGAGTCAAGAGAAAATCATACGGGAGAGAAATTCACTATACAGTGTTTCGTGGTCGATGATGGTTCATCAATTTTTGACCTAGTTTTATCGGGGTTTTTTCATATAATATTGTATCTATTTAAAAATCAACACTCTTGCTCCACTTCCAAAAATTAATGTTGACTCCTGTACAAGAAATATACAGCAAAAAGACAAGTCAACCATTTAAAATCATCGTAATGTATCAGCATGGACCTATTACACATGGACTTGTATCGTTCCCTAATTGATTCACTCGCCTTTGTATAACAGCGATGACTCGATAACATTTTGAATTTTGCTTTTAGATTAGCCTGAATGAGATCCGTCGCCAATTTTTCAAGATAACGAAAAGAGAGAGTTTAGATAAAAATTATTTTTTGTGTGCGCGGAACATTGCAAATAATCTATATTTACTGAATGTGGAGTTGTAGGTTGATTTTGGGAAAAAAATTAAACTCGCCTAGTTTTTATTTGAAACAAATATGAATTTTACAAGTGAGAAACGAAAATATTATCTCTACCTTGTTATCGTTGATCTTAATTTTTGAAGTGATCCAAACATTATTCCGTGATAATTTAGTGCAAGACATGTTCAATAAATAGTTTTCTGTCCATTCCCCAGTCTCTAATGTGTGCGTGGAACCGCGCAAAACAGTGATTCAGTGTATTCTGCCATGCAAAATTCAGAGGTTTTTCCTTCGCTTGTCCCACTTATCGTTTGTGTAAGAAAGCAAGGGTGTGTTTGCAGTTAACAGGTAAATATCAACTGTACACTCGCAAATTACTCTGTACAAATAACCAAGTATTTCTTTGAAAAGACACCCGGTTAGCCATCAAATATGTGGCGAAGGATCTCCAACCCGGGGGGGGGGGGTCGCTCTCCAGAGACGGCCTGTATCCCACCCGTGTCCAAAACCTCAGAAATGCACCCTAAACGGCGTAACCTAACATTACTAATTTGCGACCCCTAAAATGGCGTAACCGCTTGGAGAAAAGCTACCCTAAACGGGTGCTCCCATGAAATCACTCATTCTGATACCCTAATGGGCGTAAACTCGAAATCCACTAATTTAATACCCTAAGTGGCGTAAACAATGAATCAACTAATTTAAAGTCGGCTAATTTAAGTCCCTACCCAACTGTCTTTCTCATCTAAAACATTATTGTACATTGCAGAACCCGAAAAAGTTCAATCACTAATTCATTTATAATTTTCCTAATTAAAAAAACGTTCATTTTGGAGATGTCAATAGATCTACTCAAATTTGCACCCCTAAATGGCGTAATCTACATAACCAAATTAGTAACCCTAAATGGCATGACATGTGAGAAAAGGCTACCCTACACGGCGATTGCCGGCGATTGGAGTTGAAAAAGCTACCCTTTTTTCCAAAAGACGTCGACGACGTCCGAAGGTTGGAAAAGGGACCCTTTACGACGCTTTTTCTGGACGCGGGTGCGTAGCAGGCCAGGTGGAGAGCGACCCCTCCGGGATCTCCAACTTCGAAGATCGTTTCAATGAAAGAGGTCCATGGTACATGTAAAACGATGTTTCCAGTTTAAAAAAAAAAGATCTGAGCTACATAATTCCCATGCTACCAGTGTCTCTGACAAGGTCGAAAAGTGTAGCCCTAAAACTCTGGTGTGTTGCAAACTTTCCGTCCGCTGACAATAATTCATGTGCCGAAATATAACAAATCATCCTTAAACATAAATAAAACTCATGTTATGTATTTTCAAACTACCCATAGAAATGTCAATTTACCACAAAATGAAACTATTGATAACCTCACTGTAGATCAAAAAGAATATATACAATTTCTTGGCACTACAATAGACAGGTATTTGACATGGGGCAAGCATGTAAACAATGTATCTTCTTCAATAGCTAAAGGAATTGGAATATTGTATAAGTTAAAACATTTCTTGCCAGAACATTCTCTTCGTATGATTTATAACGCACTAATTTTACCTTATATAAATTACTGTAACATTACTTGGGGGAATTGTTCCAAGACTAGACTTGATCACGTTCTTTTATTACAAAAGAAAATGGTTAGAATTTGAACAAACTCGCCATATCTCTCTCACACAGATCCTCTATTTAGTCGTTTGAAATTGTTTAAGGTTCATAATATAAATACTCTACAAATAGCCATTTTCATGTTCAAATATCACTATGAAATGCTTCCCCCAGTATTCACTAATTTCTTTTTAAATAATAGCAGCCTACATTCATATCCAACACGTACATGCAACACTATTCACTTAGATAATCCCAGATTATTATTAGTACACAAAACCCTCAGACACCACGGACCTGACATATGGAATATATTACCGGATTTCCTGAAACAAACAAAATTTCTGAAAACCAAAAACTATGCTATTAAATCAATGTATAACGATCTGAACATATTCCCTTTACATTACATACTCACTAATTGTGTCTACATTTTAAACAGGCCAAGTCTTAACCTGATATTAAAACTTTAAACACATATTAAGTTCCAAGCACCCACCGTCCCGTCCCCAGCCCCCCCCCCCCCCACGCACTTGCACCTTTGTACTATTGTGATAACAACGTAAAAAAAAATCATAGAATTTTGGACAGGGTTGTCATGTTTTCAAAGCTTTGCTTTTTGTGTCGACCCCTGCTACCGCCTTAAAAATCTCCATAATAGAAAATATAATTTATATCGCTCATTATTTATATTGCGCATTGTTTATGATGATTCGTAGTATACTACAATAATTCATAACTGTATAATTTAATGTATCACGAAATCAAAATGTACATATAGTTTCATTTTATTTTGTGTCTGTATTTTCTTTGTAAATGTTGATTCATGAAAAAGTTGCAGAAAAAATAAATGATATGAAATGAAATGAAACAAAATCACGTGTTATGTGGATTTAACATGACAGCAAATGACTCGAAAATAAATATAATTGTAAATCAAACAATGAATTAAATCA
The DNA here is from genome assembly GCA_001188425.1 of Eucidaris tribuloides. Taxonomy (NCBI): domain Eukaryota; kingdom Metazoa; phylum Echinodermata; class Echinoidea; order Cidaroida; family Cidaridae; genus Eucidaris; species Eucidaris tribuloides. Next base: position 41,728 of record JZLH01S0517073.1, read on the forward strand.
AAGTGGTGTAGTGGCAGCTTGGACTTAGGTAGATGCAACTTCAGGAAAAATGAAATAAGGTGCTGAGGATAATAGTAACAGCGACACCGACAACAACAGTACAAATAATTATAATGATGATAATAATAGTTATGGTAATGATAATAATAACAACAGTTATACCAACAAATAGCTACCATTTCTATCTAAATTTCCCCCCTATCTTGAACATTTTACTTTACAAATCATGCTTCACGTCATGCATACATTTATCCACGAGCAGGCTTATTAGTATTAATAACTTAAAATGAAAAAGAAAGAGAAAGACTTACCCAATGATGCGACCAACGTTGCAGATACAAGGCATGCTATATACACCGCGTCGTATGCCTGCAATGAGATAGAATGATTGGTTTAGTGACGCAAGGTGACTAGAGTGAGAGACATTGTTTGTACTGCATTATACATTTTATTAAACAACTGAAAATAAGAATATTTCATAAGTAATTTGAGATAGCTTGCATAACTTTGAGATTTTGATATTAGAAATATCAACATATAAATGATAACTTGTGTTTTCACGTAGAAATATCCTCTTCAAATGCGATTTTTTTTTTAAGCGTTGGTTCCCTCACAACAATACTATATAGGACAAACTTGACCTTATCCAATCGTTAGGTTCCAAAACGCATGCGTTGGCCTTCATTGTAAACGGTGACTAACAGAATTCTCACGATTTGCCATGCACGATCACGCGCAAGTGAAGGTTTTTATACAGAGAATTCAAATCGCCAGACCCCCCCCCCCCGCCCCCGCCCCCCGAATGGTACTGATTAAGTTACATAGTTGAACCTGTACTGGTGAGCAGTGATGATTTTTGTTGTGGTTGTGTTCGGTTTCAAGTACGTCAACATTATATTGTGCCTACAATTCATCACAAATTGGTTAATAACGAAAAACATCACCATGTCATACTATTCAGGAGAATAAATATCTGTTAAATTTGAAATACTCATCTAGATCAGGACATATCACAAACCTATTACAGAATTCTAACAGTTTTCTGAATGCAAATGGCGAATATTACTCATATAATATTTTACTGACATATTTTGTTGGTGAGAAAATAATTGAAATCAAAGAAGTAGACAGCATGCAGACGACATGTAATTGGACATTGGACATCAACACAATTCTGAAATTCACTTCCTTTAAACACCTTATCAGAATTAATCAATAACACGGAGTAAATGTTAAAATCCACAAAATTATTTCCCCGTAACAATAACAGTTATCAGATTAAAACACCACGTACAGTACGTAGCTTATCGGCTTGTGATCATTTCTAAATATATTATCACTTTGTAAGTCCATTTGTCCAATGCCTCCAGTTGTATATCGTCCGGATGAACTGCCTATCCATTTTTTCATTCTTCTCATTGCCAATCTCACTTCTTCCTAACTTCCTAACTGATAAGTCGTACTTCCTCATTCACTTTAGTCTTCTGTAGTAGTCTTTATCCTCTCCTCCCCCCCCCCTCTCTCTCTCTCATGTTTTTCATTCATCACTTTCTTTAAATATTCTTGCCGATCTGTTAAACGCTCTGTTCGAACATTTCGTTTTCATCTCTTATTTACCCACGTAGTATTTTTTTTTGGGGGGGGGGGCATAAATAATGGTTTTGGCCGTTTTCGGGCCCTGGCCCCCGCTTGTCGGATCATGTTTGGCTTTGGCTTGTATTTGGCAGGTAATTTTTTTTCGACAGATTTTTCGCCCCTCCTAATATTTTACCCTGGTGCCGCGTCTGCACTCTTTGGCAATCGGCAACATAAACTAAAGCTGAGGTCAAATCAAATCAGCGATTGACCAATTTGTAGCCAGAGCGGGCGCTGGTAAAATTAAGCATTGTCCAACGATTCTTGAAAAAGTCGAAAGGGCTGTAAAACCCCAGCGATGCCCAGACGGTTGCCGGATGATTTTAGGTCAAAATTGGGCGAAATCAAGGGAATTCTCCGTGTGACGACCAGGCTGTGAACGACTGATGATCAACCGATAAATTATAAAGAAATAAAGAAATGGAAAATCTGCGATGTCAGTCCTCTACAAACAGGGGGCGTGAATCGTGGGAGAGGTGGGGGAGGGAGCAGTATCCTGAAAATATTTGGGGGGAACAAATCGATTTGTTCACCAATAATTTTGACATCTGGAATAATTCATAAAATGTACTGCAAGGATACGTTTGAAAAGAAGTGCAAGACACTACAAAACCATGAAACTTAAAGCCAAGGTATATGGTTTTGGTAAATGGTAAATAAATGAAATTCTTTACAATCATATTTTTAGATACACCTATATGATCTATTAATACCCTAAAAATTGCTCGCTCTGAAACTTTTTTTTTTTTTTTTTTAGAAATTACTCAAAATGTAAAATGTTGGGTGTGGGGGGGAGGGCAGGGACCCCAACATTCCCCGTGTACATACCGCTAGATGATCTCCTTTGATATTTGTCACTATAAACAATTTTTAGTAGGTTTGATATTGTTTTCTGATGTCTGGAGTGACAATAGAATACTTCGTGACAGATTGACCAAAAATTTATCTGATCGACCGAAACTATACTTGGGCATTAACGTGAAGATACTGCAAATAAGCACTTTTTAAAATTTTCGACGCGCCCTGCGCGAAAAATCCTTAAGTATATTGCAATTTAGCACGCCGAGCGTGCCGAAAGTTTTTTTACTTACTTATACCCCACCCCCATACTTAATATGAATCAGCGCACCTGTTTACAATACTATATCTTCCGTATTATATTTTTTGGTCATCCCAAGATTATTAGTAATTGCAAGGTAAAATACACACAAACTGGTAAAAAAATATATGCACTGTTGCACGTATTGTAAGGAGAAGTAAAAGTTCCATCGATTTTAATTCAGGTTAACTCGATGGCAAACGTGTGGAAATTTAAGTAGCAAGTTACGACCACTCATGACGATGATTAAGGAGATCCCGTAATTACACAGTAATAACACATACATACAGTAGTGCATAGTCTTAACACGCAATATACATTAATTTTCATGTAATACGAACATCTTACAAGGACTATACATTTATCCAACGATATCTTAGTGTCTGTTTACTAGCAATTTACGATCACAGTTTCCAAGTACAATGGTATTATTTTTCAATCCAATAAGAGGGAAAGAAAAGGTCAATTTGGTACTCAAAAACACATAGATAAAATTACAACCATCGTCATTTCTTTTCTGACAAGTCGTAATCCTATATTAAAGTTGCATTTCAGAAGAGAAACAATATATATTTAGAAAATAATTGCATGGTCAAATACCTACAGACTGGTAAAAATATATTAGTTATAATGGGCGGTTGCAGGCATTGTAAGGAGACATAAATTATACAACAGTACCATCGGCCCATCGATTTAAATTCAAGTTCATTTGATGGCAAAGATGTACATTAAAATTCAGTGCAGACGCTATGGAATATTTCATGCTTTGAACATGCGATTGAAGTAGAATCTTAAAAATCAATCTTTTTGTAATATATCAAAATGTTTACCATAAGCAAGGAAAATACAAGTTTCAAAGAGGAAGAAAACAGCAGAATAAGGATGTAATGACTATAATATACATGTCCCCTCCCCCCCCCCCAAAAAAAAAACCAAACCGAAGGCAATAAGCACTTAATCCAGCAGGAGATGTGTTAACAAAAACAGGTTAGCACACACTCATCATCAGCAGCCAGAGTGTGGCAAGATGTTAATAAGCAGATTCGTTATGTATTGATTAGATGGATAAACATAGTTACTTACAATAACATGACCTAAATAAATCAAACATCAAACCTCCGTAAAGAACAGGTACTTATCCATATCACTTGGCAATATAATGTTCAGTTGTCTTTTGAGATTTCATGGATCTAAAACCAATAACGTTGGGAATTTTACGTTAGAATTTATTTACTTAAATGTAATGGTTAAGTCAATTTCAAAAGTGCAGAGATTAAAGTTAGGTTCCTGGTGTTGTCTTATTAAATAAGAATATTTCATTTAAAAAAAGAAACAGGCAAAGTCAGCGGTTACGTAAATGCCGTGACGATAAACTTGTCAAATGATTCAGTACACTCTTACAATGTTGGGTAAATTTAGTTGGGTAATTGGTGGTTGGTTAAAAAAGGTCATTGTATTTGGCGATTATTACCCAACTGAGTATTGAAGTGATTTAACCAATATTGGGCAATTATATTTACCTATATTGGGCGGATATTTACCAACAGTATTGGTAACTGATTGTTGGGAACTTGTTGCTCCGCAGTTAAGTAATTTTGTCACATTTCCCAGGTGGGTTTGGTAAATTTGGCTGGGCAACTGATGGTTTAGTAAAAACATGCCGATAGAAATTGATTAGGTGTTTCAGAGTTTTGTTAAATTGACGTTTTGGAAATAATCGTTGAGCAATTATTACACAATGGATGGGGCTTGTGCAGACTGAGATCTGAGTAAAACTTTGTTGGACAAAACGTTAAATTTACTCAACAGTTGGATAATTCATGGCTGGTCAATATCATACGGGTTAAAATTGGTTGGATAAGCAATTACCCAACTGAAAATATAACCAACTGTTGAGTAATGAAAGAGTTGGGTAAAATATGGGTCTCGAACTGATGGAGAATTTAATTTGCCCAACCACATTGTAAACTGATTGCCCAACATCAGTTGGGCAAATTTTAACCAATAGTTTTGTGGACAGTATGTTAACCAGTGTTGGTTAAAAAGTTGGGCATTTATTTGCCCAACTATTTTAAGAGTGTAGTCCTATGAAGTTGATATTGATTGACATTTCTTATCTGCGCATCGTTTACAAACAGAGACATTCCTGTATCTGCACGCGTCTAAACCTCTCTCTCTCAATTTCAGTTTAGATATAAATAGTCCCATTTGTCAACCTTTCAGGGAGGTCTCACGATAAATCTGATGACATTCTTGTTGACATAGTATTAAATGATTAGAATAATGGTAAAAAGAAAAATATATTGCAGATGAGATTACTGAAACATGAAGAGATAAGGTTTGTCCAACTTTTTATCAGAACAGGTATCGATTTTAAGCTAGCCGATGACCTCTGCCAATTAATGAACCCAATCTCAGGATCGACGATATACAATGTAAAATCTTGAACTTAACGGAAAGGATATACGAAATGTAAAGACTTACCATTTTGAGTAGTAAGGTTCTTTAGTCACGAGGTTTCGTAGCCAGACGACAAAATCGATATAGCCATTTGATTTTCAGTCGAGTAGGAAACTGGTTATGGTAGATGACGTCTCACTTGTCAAACTACACAGAACACTTGGTATGCATCAAATTGCTCAGCGTCTTCCAAAACTTATCAAGTTGATACCGGGTTTTCGCTCAGCGACGTACTTAACTCTCACCGATGCGGGAGTGATTTGGAGCTTCGTACGCTGTGATCGAACAACTCTCTTGCAGCCTCGTTTATACCTCGGTGCGCGTTCGACGTGCAGACTGTGATAATACAGTTTTTTAAGTGCGACTAAGTTTGGAATGAACACACCTGTTCCCAAGTTCTACCTGGAATGATGTAGCTGCAACGATTGGCGTTGCTCTAATATGACGGTAATATGAACTGGTTGTCATATGCGCAGTGAACGAAAGCGCATCATTGGCTTCAAGAAAAAAAGCGATCACGCGCAGTGAGAAATACCCTGTCATTACAGATTGCACCTCTTTTCATTTATTGTTCTGTTCGATACATAATAATGATAATAAATACGCCTTATTTACCCAGGGTAGCCACTTCAGTCAAACAGACTGCTCTACCAGCCGTCTCTGCTTTATATAGGCCTTGATGTCATTATAAACGTTCCCTGGTCTAATTCAGAATGCCGAGCGCCTTGCTAGATAGCAAAAGGTGCCAATTTTAGAAGTCTTTAGTATGACTGGACCGAGGCTCGAACCCGCAACCTTCCGATTGTGAGGTGAACGCTCTAACCACTATGTCACCAAGCCCATTGCTAATTACATTTCACAATAATACGCAGATATGTTCCAAAGCCAAGTCGTGATGTTGGTCTCTTCCTGTTATTTTGAGCAGTGTGGTAGTTTTTCGACCTTTACATTTCTTCAGCTCACACATGGAGAAATGGCATGGAGGGTTAAAAAAGAAGTACCCGTTCCAACATTTGCATTGACATGAGCTCCGAACATATATGCGCGTGCGCGTGTGTGTGCGACTGTCTGTGGCTGTCTGTCTGTGTCTGTTTGTGTTTGTATCGTGTTGGCCTATAATTGTATGACTGTTTTGTCGGATAGAAGAGGTACTGGCATAAAAAGGATGAAGATAAATGACAAATTTCACAGAGTGTGTTTGTAAGTTATTTTACTTAACTTGATAAACGAATTTAAATCATCCATGTAGAAATTAGCGTCATCCCAGATACAAACACAATTGACTGATTTACCTGTTGCATTTCAAACTTCCTATCGTATGTTAGTCCCTGCAATAAATTCTTTGTTTTTTAGCTTTTTACATTGTGTAACAAAGGTAATTAATGACATATACACTACAGTAGAAATCCATCAAAGCGAATAATGAATCACATAAAACATGTACATATCAGATACTTAGCTTTACAAATTCATCACAAAGAAGCTCCACGTTGCCAAAGTAATGGGGTATGACCAAATAAATTTAAATGTAGTTATGAAATATGCAAGCTCTGTCAAAAATCCCACTCAAGCGACAAGACTCGTATACCGGGAAATTATGCATTTTATTGCATCAGTGGTATTTTACAAATCCCTGCTGATGATTACTAGCATATTACAAAACATGATAAATTGGGTTTGTTATCCTAAATCCACTTGCGCGATTTTTTTTTTCACCGTGTGCAAAATAAATTAGTGGGTGGAATGTCACTCCGTCATATCTTCGTTAGCAAACTAAGGAGTACTAGACAACATATCACAATGCTTCTGTGACTCCAAGGATGTTTGAAATCTGAATAGGAACTCTGGTGAGGCATTTTAGAGCAACCATTACATAAATAACCCAGAACTGCATAAATTGCTTTTGTTAAATTCATTCAAAAGAATGCACCTTTGCAATACGTTTCCTTAGAAGGCATAGCTGAGATCAGTGAGATCGTGAGATGTTCAAACTAAGATACGCTGACAATTTTTTGACTCTAGACACTGAATTGGGTAAGCCATATCACATGCAGCACATGATTAACTTTGCTATGCAGGCATACATAGACTCATAGTGAGATCTTAAATGTAACACGATACTTCAGCTCTTATCAACTTACTTGATAAACTACAGTACTTTAGTATTAAAGTTAAGTGATTTTTTTTTACTTTAGATTGGTCTATATACACCATGTAAAAGCGCCATCCAAGATATAAACACAGTTGACTGGTTCACTTAATGCATTTCTAATTTCCTATTGTAGGTGTGAATCATTTTGTCACCTTTGTAAAAAAAAAAACAACAACACTAGCTAACCCTAAAAGGAAATATAGTGCATACAACATGCATTTTTTTTTATCATGACGTAAGTGGCTTCATATTTTTTTATCATGACGTAAGTGGCTTCATATTGAATCGACGCTAGGAAGCTCCAATTAGTCAAAGCAATTGAGCACGACGAAACAAGTATAATAAACTTGGTTATGAAACATACAAATTTCATGAAATATCCCTCTCAGGTGACAAGACACAGAGTGGTACTGTTTAAGTATTTATTGAACATAATATGAATATAATAGCTCAGGTATATATATATATATATATATATTTGGAAAGTACAGCTCGTTGAACTCAGTGGAAAAAGGGATAATGATTATGAAATATGCAAATTTCATGAAATAGCCCAGTCAGGCGACAAGACACGTAATCTGGTTAAGTGATAATATTTAAATATTTATTGAAAATAATATGAATGTAATAGTTGGGGATTTACAAAGTACAACTTGTTGAACTCTGTGAAGCGACGGGTAACTAACAATTGGGGTGGGGCACTGGCGTACAGATGGGGGGGTTTTGGGGTGCGCTTGACCCCCCAAATGAAATTTGATCATGGTACAAAGAGGCTTATTTTGATACATTTGCTTTTTTGCCTTCTTGAATCGATGTAGATTTTTTTTTTAAAGTTATGTATTTCATAATCATATTTTCCCATAATTATTTGTGTACGACTGTTATCTATCAACAGCTAAACAGAATGACAGTTATAAAGCGCCGTCCCTGCATTTAATCAATGAAGATGATAGATGTAGACATACAGAGAGGCTTAATAATGCTTAACTTTTTGCTGTGCCCTCCTTTACAGATTTTGTAATTTATATATTTAATAATCGAATGTTTCCCCATTGAATCAACATATTTTCATGATTATTTGTAAGTGTAATTGTTTATTGACAGCCAAATAGGGCAATAATAGTAGGAGGGAATGCTATGTTATATATGCTCTTCAATATCTGTAAATTAACTGTTATTATTCCAATCACGATGCACTATCAAACATCACCATACCTCCAATCAGTATATTGACACCATGAAATACCATTACAAGCAGTATTTTTTTTCTTATATAGAGATTTAAAAATAAATTCTTGTGCGAAGTGTTTTTCTTGACAAATGATCCAAATAACATGCATATATACATACACACACGCGCGTACGCACAATCTCAAATTCACACACACACACGTACACACACGCGCGTACGCACAATCTCAAATTCACACACACACACGCACACACGCACGTATACACACACACACACACACACACACACACACACACACACACACACACACACACACACACACACACACACACACACACACACACACACACACACACACACGCACACACACACACACACAATCTTTTAAGAGATATTCGTTTCTGACCCCCCAAATGATTTCGCTCATTACGCCACTGGGGTGGGGTGCATGTTTTGGGGTGTTGCAAATAAAGTTATACAGGGAATGACAACGTTCTGATTTTGTACATCTCCACTATGCCTTCTTCATGCAACACAATATAACGGTGAGATGTTATGTAGTATGATATTAACAGTTCATATGATTTCTATTTTCATGTATGGGTCAAGTCACATGGCAGATTTTACACAGTGTGTATGAAGTTAGCGCTGAATGAGATTTTTCCCCCCTTTTTTCACTCCAAATTGACCTATGGGTTAAATCAGTAGTGCAGAAATAAGTACTTTTTTATAGATACAAACACAATTGATGCTACTTCCTTTTGTATTAAGATATCACTACAGCTACCTTTGTAGAAACAACACAGATAAATACTGTAGCCATGCATCAAAGTAGATCATGAAGGGCACATGAAACATGTATATCTAATCCGTTCAATGGTATCACAGATTCGGAAACGAAGAAAAGCTTCATTTTGTCAAAGCAATAAATGGAGTATGACCGAACAAATAAAGAGCTAACTAGATAAAATATACACAATTCGTTAAAAATCCTCGTCAGGCGAGAAAAAACCGCGTAGGCGGGTTAAATGATATCATTTCAGTATTTATAAAATCATGATGGTGCCACTTTCACTACAGTCTCAAATGAAAATAATACAATTTTGATTTCACCCTTTCGTTGTTTACGACATTGAACAGAACAAATGGCAATTGAAAGCCAATACTATGCCCGTGACATTATTGCAAGCGACGTCTCGTAACAGTATTTCTAATTGCCAAAGAGGGCGTTTTTTCTGGCACAATTTTTTGAGATATGCCACAGCAAATTCCAAATAAAAATTTACAGGTGAAGAACGTCCTTCTTGACAGTTGGAAAATAGTGCTGTGATATGAAATAACGTCAACATCATGGCCAAAGCCTTAACTTTCTTATGCTGTTTGTTCTGTTCAATTCGCTTGTTTTAGTCTCGAAATATATGAAGTTAACAAAAGGGTAAATCACAATTATTTCTCTTTTACGGGAACAGAGCCTGATACTATCGTTGGCAGTAGTTAAAGCGGCACATTTGTGATTTTACCTTTTCGTTGTTAACTGAACATAACTCAACAAGCAAACTGAACCAAACACATGGCACTTGAAAGCTGAGACTTGACGTAACCATCATGTTACAACAGTATTTTCTTATTTCCAGGGAGGACGCTTTTCACTTGCACAATTTTTTGAGACACGCTGTTGGTTGAACAAATGGTTGAACTCTGTAGAATATTGCCAGGGGGTCAGCGGATATTTTAAGATGGGGTGCTTGCTTTCGGGGAACGGTAAAAAGGGCAATGAAAAATTGAACTACATGCGGTTGTAGGCTATTCCAGCTACTAAATCTAAAAAAAAAAAATGAAAGATGGCGTTTAAAGAAGATTCTGCTTTAAACACCCTCTGTCCTATGTTTGAAGGTACAGAATTAAAAGATTGCAATACGGCAAGGAGGAGAAAACTGTGAAGTTCTTTACAAATTCGACTGAACCCTTCACTGCAATACCCATTCAATTTCGACAGTTTTTCTTTCATATAATGGAGATTAACTGACAACTCTGCCTCTTGTGATGACAATGTGAAGAGATCCACATTGATTTTACCCAGATTTACCTAGAAAACCATTGATGTTGATATTTCTAAGATGTCAGTTCAGAAGGTGACCACATCTTTCAGAAAAGCGCATAAAAAAACAAAATAATATATGGATGCAGGATGCTGCAGCATCCTCTGCACTTCGCCACCCCCCACCCCATGGGCATGTTTCATTGTGTTATACACGAAAAAATTGAATGGCACAAGGAGATTCAAACAATGCAACATGACTTGTATTCTTTACAATATGAATTCGGAAATTTAATTTGATTTGAACATTTCGACAAGGATTGCAAATTCAAATGTGGCATGACACATTAACATTTGTGCAATAGTGTATTCATGCAACTTTCTACATAAAATGCCATGTTCAAACCATCTCTTCGAATGAGATTATAGATAATTATTCTAAACTTTGAAGTTTGATATGTTAGCACGCGCGCGCAAATCAGGAGAAGCACAGGAGAGAAGCACACAACATAGGGATCCCCCCCCCCAAAAAAAAAAATGATAGCATTCACTGCGTGTTGCGCCAGTTAGAAAAAATCACCAAAAAACAACCTATTAAGCTTATATCATACAGATGCAAATTACTATTCGATTTGAATATTTCGACGAGGATCACAAATGCAAATGTGGCATATGGCACTTCAAAGTTTGCGCAATAGTGGATTTATTTATGCAACGTTCTGCATAAAATACCATGTTCTAATCATCTCTTTGAATGAGATTATGGATAGTTGGCTATACGATCATTCTACACTTTGAATTTTGATCTGGTAGTACCGAATACATCCTTCCAATAATCGTACTACCTATATAAGCTTATGTTAAATGGCCTCTATAGATACAGATAAATGATTGGTGCAAAACGCATCACGTGATCAACTTGACAAAGATCATAATTTTGATGTTTGACCGACAGTCACCTTGGCCAGTCAATAGGGTATATAGCATGTGCAATATATTATATTGCCTAGGCTCGAACGGTAACACTGAGTTATTCTTCAATTGTCAGTGATCTTTCTAGTAATATATTAAAAGGACGTAAAGTTGAAAATTCACTAATAAAATAGTTAATGAGCGTATGTCGGTTCGTGATTCTTTTCATTTGTTTTGTATATTAAAAATTCGTTTTTATTATTTTTCTTAGACAAGAAATCCACGAAAAGCCTGACACATGTCCTGTAATTAGATCTTACTGTTTATAAATTAGGTTATGCCCAGAAACACGCCGGTTAGATCTAGGCCAGCCTACGACTACGTTAGGTAACTGTTAGTTACGCCAACAGCGATGCTTAACAATAGTAACATTGGCAATTCACAGTTACTCGCGTACCTAGGCTCCTATATAACCCCTAGCGGCGTGCTGCTAGTCAGATTGGTTAGGCACGGGCATAAACCCCTGCGAGGCCCGAGGACGCTGGCGCTGCCACCGTTCGGGTCGGCGCTGCTAGACCAGGGCATACGTCTCGCAACGCTGCCACGACAACGACACGTAGATCACACGGCCGCTGAAACGACACTACTAAACTTTCATTTTGATAATTAAGTTTTCTGCTAACATTTTGGGTGTTCGGGTACTAAAACCCTGAAAATACATTACGAAGATGGAAACTAGATTAAACGCGTAAACCTATTTTAGCTGAAGCTGCTGCAGGAAACCGTCTTGCGCTCGCGCATTGATACTCTTGCTTGCGGGGCAACAAGTCTGATCGATCATAACAATATCACTGAAAAGCTCGAAGCGAAAATGGAAGTGTGTGTGAAATTATCAATAATTCTGTATAGATCTATAGAGACCATTTAACATAACAGATATAGACTGGAAATGGTTGTAATATAACATTTGGTGTATGCCTCGGGATTTTATTTTCCCTCGAGACAATATTTTCCCTCAGCGCTACGCGCTTCGGGAAAATATAATCTCTCGAGAAAATAAAACTCCCTCGGCGGTCCCCCAAATGTTATATCACACCCCCTTCCAGTCTATATATGTATAATATCATACAGATGGAATCACCACGAGTCTATGAATTCATACATAGTAGCAAAGATAAGCATGTGCCGCATATGTTATGGCTTTCAAACATTCAGTGTGTACAATTAAAGAGGGAATATCAGCTTATCTGAGCTTGTACATCTCGACTATGTCTTCTTAGGAAACACGTTGAAAAGTTGAAATTTTAGATGTAATACGATATTAAAAGCATATATCAACTTACTTGACAAACTTCACTGATTGAGTTTCGAACCTATCTGATTTTTATTTTAACTTTAAAGCTACGGGCTTGTAATGACTACAGTTTAGAAAATGTGAACTGCATAATCCTTCATGCTCCACGTGCATTGATAAGGTCTAAAAATGAAGCCCTAACAAAATTGTATTTCAAAATGATTGCCTTAAACAAGTGAAAATTGTAATTTGACCGGATTCACCTGCCCATTTCCTCCCACAGACTTATTGTGTATAGATCTAGGCTATTTATTCATTCATATGTTGCCAGTGACAGCATAAATTTCTAAACTTTTGTATTTTAGGGTGCTTATATTTGTCGATTCTTGTGTAGGTCAGAATAGCAAAGTTTGACCATTTTTAAATTTGAAGCTCTACAGTGTTATTTTGTGTCTATAAGTGAGTCTAAATACGCCATGTAAAGCGCCATCCGAGATACAAACACACTTGACTGGTTCACTTAATGCATTTTTTAAATTTTCTATTGTATATGTTTCTGCTTCTGCTTCTGTTGGATACTGTGCAATCACTTCCGGAAGGGTGTTATTACGCACAGTCGGTGTGAACGGCGATCTGAATTAAATTTTGTAACGGGCTTTGTAGACTAAGCTATCAATGTCCAGTTGATTAAGATTGTCTTTGAAGTTATTTAGGTCTGTAAAACATCGGATCCCTGCAGGTAGTAAGTTCCATTCTCGTGTTGTCCGAGGATATAAGGAACACATTTTGTTGAAATTCGGTACTTGTAAAATGTAAGGTCCAAGTTGTTGTCGTGTTGAGCGGACTGCAGGTGTAATATTATGAACTTCTTTGAAGACTGTGACTAGACGGAATTTGGTTCTTCTTGTTTCCAGTGTTTCCCATCGAATATTGGAGAGCATCTGGGTGACTTTTGATTTCTTGTTATAGTCATTAGCAGCCGTAACAGGGGAGTCGGTTCACACCCCCGCGCCCCCCCCGGTGCGGGACCAAAGCAGGTCCGCCTCGCGTTAAAAAAAAAAAAAAAAACAAACTAAAATAAAGTCAGAAAAATCAAGGCACACACGCAGGTTTTACGTCAATCTATTTTCGGATAAGGGGGGGGGCAATATTTCATTGGCTGGTAAACAAATTTTTTAAAAATTTTCGGCCACGCTCCGTCACCGCAAACTTGCAATATAAAACAGTGCGTCCCTAGAAAAAACAGACCCTGAAACAAAAGGTTATTGTGCGGAAGCATTGAGGCGTATAATTGCAGAAATAAATTTGATTTATACTCTTTCAAATGATACATTCAGCAAACTTATTCATGCATGCATCTCTGAGTACCATGACTTTTAAAATTTAAAGTGAAAAACCACTTGTTACGCTTTATTGCTTTGACACTGTGCACCCATGAAAAGAAAGAGATGGACTGTAATCACTGGCTATGGTGCGCACAGTGCCAAAGCCAAAAAGCGTAACAAATGGTTTTTTACTTTAAATTTTTAAAGTCATGGTACTCAGAGATACTTGCATGAATAAGTTTGCTTGATGTATCATTTGAAAGAGCATGAGTCAAAGTTTATTAAGAACTTATTTTTACAATCATACGCTCCACTGATTCTGCACAATAAGTCTTTGTTTTAGGGTTCTGTTTTTTCTGGGACGCACTGTATTGGCTGGTAATTTTTTCGCGCAAGGCGTGCCGCAAAATTAAATATTGTGTAATAGTTCAATGCTTTTGTAGTGCCTTTCGCTATTCTTGCATTACGTTTAAAGAATGATTCAATTTGTCAATTTTTTTTTTTTGGGGGGGGGGGGCAAAAGTAAGAAAAATCTCAAAATTTTCGGCGCGCTCCGGTCGCAGAATTGCAATAATACACATGCAGACAAATTTTTCGCCAAGCGCGCAAAAACTTGAACATTGTGTAAGCTTAATGGTTTGGTAGTGCTTTGCGCTATTCTTGCATTACGTTTTAAGAATGATTCAATTTGTCAGTTTATTTGTAAGGGGCAAAAGTAAGAAAAATGTCAAAAATTTCTCCGCGCTTCGCGTGCAAAATTGCAGTAATACATATGTTAAGAATTATAGGTTTAATGGTTTGTAGTGCCTTAAAGGTAAATGACATGATTGGGGGTAGTCCTCAACTAGGGCTGAAACTACTCTAGAATCAAGTAAACTATGCAAGGATTCTCCTGTGAAAATCTTGTAGTCAAACGTTGACTCATTCTAAAATAAACAATGTCAACATCACTCGTAGCACGGAAACCTGCTGTGTGGCTCTCTATGGGGCTTATTTTTATCGTACCCGGCAAAAAATAAGATACTCATATGTTTATGCTTGATTCTCCTTAAGTAAACAAATTACAGACAAATCCTCCCACGTGGGTGATCCACTCCTGCTAGTGTTTAGTTGGTATAGGTTTCAACTCATTTGGTTCTTGAGGCATTTTCAAGTGTTCCCAATCATGTCACTAACCTTTAAGTTGCTTGTGAAACATATCATTTTTCAATTTGTCATTTTTTTGTGGGGGGGGGGGGTCAATACAATATGTGTGCCCTAACATTTTCATTGGCGTGGGAATAGAATGATACAATTAATGGTTTTGCAGTGCTTGCGCTGCTTTTTAAACATATATATATTTTTTTTCAATTTATCAGTTTTTCGGGGAGAGGGGGCATAACAATATGATTGTCCCAATATTTTCATTGGCATTTTAATATAATGTCAAAATTTTCGGCACGTTACGCGCGCAAAATTGCAATGTCGGTGAGCAATTTTTCGCCCGAGGTGCGCAGCAAACTTGAATAATGTATAAGTTTAGTGGTTTTGTAGTGCCTTACATTGCTTGCTATAAACATATCATTTTTCAATTTATCCTTTTTTTTTTTAGTGGAGAGGGGCAAACAAAATATTTGCCCCAATATTTTCATTGGCGTGGTAATACATTGTCACAATTTTCGGCGCGCTACGCGCGCAAATCCTGAAATATAGCCTAGCAATTTTTCGCGCGAGGTGTGCCGCAAAATTGAATATTGTGTATGTTTAATGGTTCTGTAGTGCCTTGCGCTACTGTTTATACATATTCTTGCCTTATGTTTTTAGAATTTTTCAATTTGTCAACTTTTTAGTAGGGATATGAGAAACACGTCACGTTCTGCATAGGGTGTGATCCCTCACTCGCCCTCCCCACATTTATGCCCCTAAGTTTGCTGTTTGGAGAAAATCATACTGCCGTTATACCTGTAAAAAAACAGGCATCAAAACGCTGTTTATGGGGGCTCAAAATGCAAAAATTTCCCAGACCCTCCCCCGCTCGGTCGCTTCGCTCCCTCGCAAAAGGTCCGGTCACTCAGATTTTCGAACCTCCCCAAAAAAATTCTGGTTACGGGCCTGTTAAGTACGAATCGAGCTGCACGGCGCTGGATCTGTTCTAGGGATCTCTTGTTATTGGTGTGATAGGGATCCCACACTGCCGCAGCATATTCAAGCTTTGAACGGACGAGAGTTTTGTATGCAACCTCCTTGACTGGTTTGCTACACGTGTTAAGATTTCTTCTGAGAAGACCTAACATTTTGTTGGCTTTAGTAGTGATTTTATTTATATGACATGCCCAGTTGAGATCCTTGGAGATTTCAACACCGAGGGATGGTGATTTTCTGTTTCAAGGACTGAACCTCTCATTTACGAGAGGTTTTACTTTATGGCTGATATGCATTGCGTGACATGTGGATGCGTTGAATGGCATTTGCCATTGACCCTCCCAGTGGCAGAGAGAATCAATAGCCTGTTGCAAAAGTTGAGAGTCATTATTGCTTTTGATCTCCCAGTAAATGATGCAGTTATCTGCGAACAACCTGATATTAGACTTGACTATATTCGGTATGTCGTTTATGTAAACAAGAAAAAGCAGGGGACCTAACACCGTTCCTTGAGGCCCCGGCTTGAGGCACACCTGATGTCACTGGACTTTCGGAGGATACTACTTCTTCCAGAAGAACACGTTGTCGTCTGTTGGTAAGGAACGTCCTCAGCCAGCAAAGAAGGTTGTCGGTGATACCAGCAAATTCAAGTTTGCGAAGTAGTCTTTCATGTGGTACCTTATCAAATGCTTTAATTACTAAAATCTAGTATGATTAAGTCTGCTTGAGATTTGTTGTTGAGAATTTTCGTTAGATCATTGACTAATCCTGCAAGCTGTGTGTCACAAACCATGTCGAAAACCATGTTCATGGTGAATGAGAAAATTGTGTTCATCCAAATGATCCATTATATGACGGAATATGATGTGTTCCAGGGTTTTACACGGTATTGAAGTAAGCGAAACAGGTCTGTAGTTACCTGGATTGGTCCGCTCCCATTTTTTGTAGATGGATACGATGTTGGCTTTTAGCCATTCGTCCGGAAAGGTTCCAGTATCGGTAGATTTTTTGAAAGATCTTTTGCAGGATTGGGGCGATGCTGACCGCACATCTTTTCAGAATCATTGCTGGAATCTGATCCGGGCCGGCAGCTTTCTTTGGCTGGAGTTCCAAAGAAGTTTTCTGCCCCCTTCTGAAGAAAGGTTAAGGCGACACTATTATGGTACAACCCAGTGGCGTAACTACGGGGGGGGGGCACGTGCCCCCCCCCCCAATCGGCCGGCAAAAAAAAAAAAACGAGAGAAAAAGGAAAGAAAAGGAAAAAGAAGAACTGGGGCGAACCGAGCTAGACATTGGTCTTAAATCACCTTTTGAGATAGACTTATGAGACTACATGTAATCCTTACGTTAAGTAAACTTGTTTTTTTATCTAAAACTTATTGAAAATTGCGAAATATATTGATCTGTTCGTCTATTTAAAGTGGCCGCGTAGGATCGTGCCCACAATGTGAATGTTCGGGTCTCATTTTATAAACAATGACAGAGATGCCACGTATTTAGTTCAGCTCTTTTTGTGTATTTCACTATGATGTGAAGTCACTCTTATTGAGAGGAATATACATGTAGTGAGCTGATCAGAGATCTAACCGCTTATATAGAACTTGTACTCTTTCAGGCCGTATAAATCTTTGACGAGTGTTCTCTGGTGTTGGTAGGATTGTTTTGTTTATCAGTCGTTGAAATGTTTCGGAACATAGATACATCTTTTGTGTCAAATATAAACATATATTTTTTATGAACAAGAATGTTTGTTGTTCGTTATAGTACTCAAATTGTTGAAAGAACTTAATATGATTATGGAAAATTTAGGGTTCTATTTCAGAAAGCCAGAATGCACGACGGAATGAGTTTACGACTTCTTCCCTTTGCCCCAAAGGAATTATTTTAGCTTTCAATACCGCTCGCTCGAAGGGTTACCTATATAACTTACTTCAAACCAGCGATAGCAGAGGCAATATTGCAGATACACTTATAAAAATCAAACAATTTTGTGTAGAAATTCCTCCTCCAAAATCCATCACCTGCGTGACATACCTTTTGCATGTGCATTTTCTGCATTCCTCAGAACATAATTAAATTGAGAGCCCATTAAGCATTTATTTCAAATCAGATAGAAGGGTTATATGGATTGAATAACAGGCCTGTAGCCGCGGGGGGGGGGGGGTGCGTCATGTGCGTATGCTCCTCCCTCATTCTGGAAGGTACACCTTTTTTTTCAAAAGACCGTATAATCACATCTTTCTTTAAAATTACTGTTGAATGTTCATTAAAAAATGTTAATAGAGAGTCAAAATATACTCATAAAACTGCTGAAACTCATGAACTTCCAGGGCCTCCGCCCCTGACCCCCATAACTATTACTATGTTTTGAAATTAACTTTTATATATTATGCAGTTTATGATACAAAAAAAATATTCCGTAGGAAGTGAAAAATGATTGAAAGCGGGTGGTTTTTAATTAGTTTTGACCGTTCATTTCACAAAACAATTGTGTTATCACAAGGTCAAAATGAGCTCACAAATTGTTGGAACTCATGGGCTTCAGGGGGCTCCGCCCCCTGACCCCTAACAAAATCATTTTAGACAATTACCTCCTATCAGGATTTCAGAATAAAAAAAAGGTTATAGCTTCGAAAGTGCCAAAAGGCTTGAAAGTGGGGGATTTTTAGCTGTAATTGACTCTCCATTTAACGAAAAAGGGGTTTGCAGACAATCAAAATGGCCTTGTGAAACTTCTAGAACCCGAGAACTTCAGGGGGCTCCGCCCCCTGACCCCCACCTGGGGATTTTAAGGCGGGCCCCTGGACTCCACCCGTTAGAATGGTCAGCCAAAAATAAGTTCAGTGGCCCCTGTCGAAAATCCCTTTTCTTCAGTTATGCACCTCTCCCCCTTGAAAATTGATGGCTACGGGCCCGAATAAACATTTACACAATTCCATTTGTGCTCACATTGCAGTTTTAAATTATTTCAGTTTACTAAGAAAGAACACACGACAAAATGCGAGTTTTCTTCTTGCAGTTTTCAAAATTTTCCAAACCGCTCGCTCGCGGAATGTTTTCTTGACTAATCATGACATACATGCAAACACATATTTTCTGTAAAAATAAGTACATGAAAATGGCGATTTGCTACCTGCACAAATTTTGTGCTCACATTGCAGTTTTAAATTATACCGATTTACTTAGAAA
>JZLH01S0517184.1:10754-22332 GCA_001188425.1 Eucidaris tribuloides
CCCCCCTCTTCCCATAAGCCAAGGCAAGACAAGAAGGACAAGTGAGTAACTGAATCCAAATTTTACAAACTATTTTTTTTTTGGAGGGGGGGATGAATTTGCGGGATTAATATGAGCAACTGTCTTGTAAGTTGTAATTCCTTTACAAGTGTAGTCTTGTAAGAGAGTAAAGTGATAGGTAATAGCAGATTCACAAAAGTGTATTTTGTTAATTATACCACCACTCGTCCCAGCTTTCCTACGAAATTACTTCTCTTCTCGGTAACAATATTAAGTTTTCTCACACTCCCAGAAATTGGTTCTTTAACCCTAAAAAGGCTGGGGGGGTGGGCGCGAATCCGCCCCCCCCCTAGACGCTTTCGGAAAATGTCTTGCCGATGCCGAGAAGCAGTTTGCCACGCGTTTCATTGACTTTTATTTCCCTCGAATGATCGCCGCATTTTTGAGGGACCAATTTTGCCGACGTCCGGGTACGCGGTTCCCAAGTTACGTAACATTTTGTACTTGCATGTTCACCCCAAAAATCGCTCAAAAACGTGATGATTTTGTGTACATTTTCATACATTGTGTTTTCAGGCCAAATTCATAAATGTATGATTATTTTACTTTTTATAGGTTGAAATTAATTAATTTTGTGCTGTTTATGACCGTCAAAAGTGTTCCCCGACAAATTTCATCAAAAAAACCAATTAGAAAAAAAAAGGTTGAAAAAACAAAGAAATTACGTTAGAAATTTGAAAAAACAATAAAATACATAGAGAATCAATTTTTGATTTCCTGGATTTTTTTCAAGGTAAACTTGTTAGAATGCTATAAAGAGTGTCCAGATCAAAAATTAGCAGTGTTGGAGCTTTAATTAGTGCATTTACAGTCTTAATTATGATTTTACGCATAAGTTAGCCATTTTAAATTTAATTGATATGAAATTAATTCCTG
Organism: Eucidaris tribuloides; assembly: GCA_001188425.1. Classification (NCBI taxonomy): domain Eukaryota; kingdom Metazoa; phylum Echinodermata; class Echinoidea; order Cidaroida; family Cidaridae; genus Eucidaris; species Eucidaris tribuloides. The sequence goes on from JZLH01S0517184.1 coordinate 11,691, forward strand.
GTAATTAACTATTACAGCTTGTAGTTACGTGATGGTAAGCTGCGTGCGATTTCGCGGATCGCGCGATCGACGCCGAGATCGGGGCGCTGGGGGCGGGGGGGGAATCCGCCCCCCCCCCCCCCCCCCCCCCCCCCCAGATATAGCATAGCAAAAATCCCAGCCTGATTAGCGGTTAATATTAACTTCCAGTATCGGGACAATAAGAGGTGTGTTCATTAAAGTATACGCCAACATTGTGGAGCTTCAATTAATAAAAAATTGTCACATTTTGAATTGAAAATACATTATTAGTGTTCATATTGGACAAATAAACACCCTAGGAATGAAAAAGTTTGGAAAGTTCATGCAATGGCAAGTTATGCATGAGTACACAATTAAATTTCGTGTGGGGAGTTTAAATAGCGATAGGTGTACACACAATAAGTTCTTTATGGAGAAAATGGGGCCAGGTTGATCCGACAACTTACGATTTTCACTTTTTTAAATCTACTAAATAATCATTTTGAAATACAATTTTTTCAGGGCGTATTTTTAGACCTTATCAAAGACAATGGTTAGCATGGCGGAATCATGTAGCTCAGATTTTTTTAACTGTGCGTTAAATGTTGGCCAATACCGTTTAATAATTGGATTGATGCTGTCCATTCAAAAACTTTTTGTAAGGGTTAGCAGAATGTGAAAGAGGGTTGTGAAACATTTTGCATTGCATTTAATGATTTCTATCACAAACTTAAGATCTATTAGTTATATGTACTGTGGAAAATGTCTGATTTAAATTCATAAAAGTTAGAGTATTTAATTGTTTTAGATTATGATTTCATTCACAATTTATCAATGGGTCCTTAAAAAAAATTTGAAAAAAAGACATACATGTATCATTAAAACAACTAGATCTAGTTTACTTTACAACTTGTGGGAAGTTATTCTCATATTCAAAGCAACTGTTCATACATTAGTACCCAAGTGAAAGTATTTGGGCAGTTTTCATACTATAATCAAATTTGGCACTTATGGCTTGCTGCTGTTTGAGTTCTCTAGGGATTACTAACTTCGCTGTACATTCATACACACACACACACATATTTGACCGATGAACGTGGACCATTCTTTTTCTGCTTCTGAATCAGATTTTTCAAAGCATACCAAGGATCACACCACTACCTGTTTTATATATTGGTAATCTGCGGATAAAAATGTGTATGTGTGATTGACTACAATCACAAACGTGGAACCCTACCCATACCTATCACACCCTGCGCAACGAGGACATACACACCAGAAATTTGTATTGGTAAACCCGTGTTATAAATGTCCATGTGTGTTGATTTATTACAACCTTAATTGTGCGACCTACCCCTACCCCTATACACGTTTCTCAAACAACGTCCAATGTATTGTCCACTTTTAGGTAATTTCCAATTGATTAGATTGTGCTAGACAACCGTTGGACGTTCCAACGGTTGACATATTATGGCCAAGTTTGCCCTCAAAAATCCCGATGAAGGTCCACGATTGGGCATTTTACAAATGACACACACACACACACACACACACACACACACACACACACACACACACACACACACACACACACACACACACACACACACACACACACACACACACATACTTGCAGTCATGAAGATGGTTGTTCTCTTGGAGTGTCAGTGATCAGATACTGCAAACAAAAGAAAGTTTCACAATTGTTACAAAAGAACAAGCAAAACAAAACAAAAAATGATAATAAATGTAAGAAACACCGTCACAAAATTGTTAATTGCAACATTGTTACATGAAACAACAAAACCTGACAGATTACTCACATGGTAATTTATTTAGACTTGTGGTAGGGGAAATCTTTTACAATTTCTGGGCAAACATTGCTCAGATTGTAAGATGTGATAAATCTCTGAACCATTAAATCAATCAAGCAATTAAATGAATAAAAATATAAAATCAAGTTCAATATTGAGTCATGTAGAAGAAATCTTGTCATCGTGTCAACAAACTATTGTGAACCTTTCCACAAAAGATTGTCACTTATTTGCTTCCATGATGAGTGCAAAGAAATAACTTCCTGCTGGCATTAGTCTTTCAAGAGTCTTGGCTAAAAGAATTCTGTAATGGCATGTAGGAGATACACATGTGGTATCATGATTGATTTTGAGTACTAACAAAGAAAGCACACATGCCCCACAAACTGAAATGGCAAGCAAACAAATCCTGCAAACTGTCCTTCAGTGAAGACTTTGCTTTGTTTGCTATTATTTGTCTTGTCCCATGTTCAATATATACAAACAGTCCTGTGCCAACTGGCCGTGTCCTAGTCTTCATTCAAGCTGATTAAGTATTTAAATTTTAAAGATGGCACTATGATGTTAAGTGGGGATTCCATTCTGGTAGCAAAATATGATAAAATTGAAAAAAAAAAACAGGGGAAAATAGATACAGTAAGTTTATCTGTAAATGATTGAGAACAGTGAAGAATACTATATGTATTCTTAAAAATCCTACTCCTAGTATTCCTAAGATCTACATGTAAGTTGTTAGCAATTCTTCTTTTTGTACCCAAATATCACAGATATTGTTTATTCAATGTTCGTTTGTGCATGAACATTGAACATACATGTACTTCCTACACATCTAAATGCAAAAACATGAAAAGATCTCTAATCACTCTAAAGAGTAAAGACTCAGATTCATGACATGTATTTCAAGTACAAAATCTGAAATCAAAATTACTCTCACGTATTATGCCAAGGTTATTAAATTGCTGACAGAATTCTGTAGATTGTTGTTTAACGTTTAATACAAACCTTGAGTGAAGACTACATGTGCCTCCACCATCATGTTGTACAGCAAATGATGCCAGCAGATAACAAACTGTTAACTGACATTGAAACACAAACCATTAAATAATTAGAACATCTAGCCTGACATCTTGTATTGTGTGTGATGCTAGGATGTGATGCCAGCCTTTACAAGGTGACAGATTGTTTTTAACAGACATTTTGTTGAAAGCCTTTATTAAAAAAAGAAAAGAAAAAAAAAACATGGCTTTTGTGTTTGTGTGTTACTCTTCTGTGCATGATATTTTATGAAATATTTTCCACACATTTGTCCCAAGTAGTCAGTCACCTAAACTACATGTAGTTTTTCCAACAACACAAAAAAGGCATAATTAGAGTAAAGTTAATAATTTCTATTCCCCCCCACCAACAATAGAAATAACACCTTTGCAATAGGTTTTGCCAGTACAACTACATGTAGGCCTACAAACACTAACATTTATCACACCTGGGTGTCATAACTGTCATGATCTATACTTAATTGACATTCAGAAACTGGTTTCTACCAGGAGGGGGGGGGGGGGCTTTGGGGCTTAACCTCCCCCCCCCAAAAAAAAATGTTTGACAAAAGTTTTACAGTGGAGATACCCCTCTTTTGTACCCCCCCCCCTTTGCAAAAAGGGGGTTTGAAATGTTTGCATGAAATTTTTCTTTGCTTCCGCCCCCTCCCCCCCCCCCCCCACCACACACACACACACGTGAGCGGCTTTTCAGCGGCCGCGCTGCCAAATCTTGCTATACATCGTTGAAGCCCAGTAAACCCCCCCCCCCCCCCAAAAAAAAAAAAAATAAAAAAAATAAAAAAAAAATAAAAAAATAAAAAATGAAAAAAAATATATAAATAATATCTAAACTATTAAAAATATATTTAAAAAAATAAAATAAATAAATTAAAAATTAACAAATTAACAAATTAAAAATTGAGCTCTAGAACCATGCCTTAATTGATTTTTCTTTATTGGCAGTATTTCAGCAGGGCATTTTTGTGTTGTTTATGGTATAACTCTATCATTGGTCATTTCTTTCATGCGTTTTGTTTTCTTTATTATTATTTTCTTTATTTTTTACACTTAGAAAAACAAGCTAACAAAAGAAAACTTTCCTTTTTTCGTATCTTAACAGAGCCGAGCCCCCATCTCAGCCAAGCTGGTGGCTAACATGCTGTCTGTGGCTGGAGCTGATCATATCATCACCATGGACCTGCACGCATCACAAATACAGGTAATTATGTCTTTTCTGTTTATAAATTATGCAGAAATAACTCAAAATCAATCATACCAGGCCTAGCCCAAATCTTGTTGGTGTGATGGGTAGACACCCTATCCCACTCCTTACACCGTTGTGTGTTATCAACAACAGTTAGGCATACATGTACTCATGATAAACTGTGACGTGCACTTGAAAAAATGAATTGCACGTGCAAGGCCTTGCGTGAGACAGATTTTGCTTGTGGAATTAATCAGAAAGTGAATTCATACACGTAAGTGCAATAATTAATAATCAATTCTATTTCACTAATACAATGTGAAACTTTAGCCTCTTTTAGTCAAATGTGTAGCCTTCTTTTAATCCGAGAAACGTTTTTAATAGCCTTATTTTACAAAAAGGTAATGAACCTGCTTTGTTTGGTTTAGATTTGCACTATTTTGCTTGTTTTTTTGTAATTGCTGTATTCTTTTCTTGTTCTTAAAATTTCTTCATTGACTGGTTTGACCCCACAATTTGATCTGAATGTACATATTTAGCTTCACATCGTCACTGTCCCTGACATACATGCACTATAAACCCTTCTGTTTCTACATGTTACGTTTGTTTGCTGTCAGATAGCAAGTACAGCCCTCATACGATAGCTAGTCTAACCTTTGTTGTATTCAGACCTTCATGTTTTCCTGCTGAATGAGAGTGATCTATGTTTGAACTTTCGTGCAAATTTGCTGTTCAGAGCATATTTGGCACCATCACTGGATATGTTGTGGCTCTGATTACTGCACAGTAATGCAAGTAGGTATTCATGGTGAAAATCAAATATTTATACCAAATCAGTTCTGGGACAGAGACTACAGTAACTTCAATCATTCACCATATGATAGTCACATGTGACATGCATGATATTTAATTGCTCTCGACTTATCACCAGGCCAGGCCAGGGACATGTGGAATGATAATGTGTACTGCCAGTCAGCTGCGGTCAAAGTAATTTACTTTTGCCGATTACCAGCTTTGTTGAATAGATAGGGGAGGGGGGGGGGGTTCTGCAAATATTTTCTAAAATGATGAGGTGGGGTCATTGGCATCTGGCAATTCATCAAAGTGGGCAGGTCAGCATGGCATTTGACAATTGACATGTACTCTGCTGATCAGCTAGGAATCAGTGAAAGGCTTGACATAAAAAAAAACATGCAGTTATTCTGAATATTTTGAGACCCAGGCCAAGGTTGATTATTTCATAATTTATTGTAACTAATGCATTATTTGAAGTTGAGTTTATTCAGGAGTATTTTCCCCAGCTCCCCCCCCACCCCCACCCCCACCACCTAGACCGATTGACTATTAACCCATTGAAAATGATGTGATATCGCTCGTATCAGAACAACTCCCCCAGGGATAACTCACACCTGACAACTCCCCCCAGAGCAAAATTCCCCTGGAGTTTCCCCCGGGGACAGCTCCCCTGGGGCCAACTCCCCCAGAGGACAATTCCCTGGAGGACAACTCCCTAAGGTCAAATCAGACTTTTAGACTGAAAACATTGTTTAAATCAATTCCACCGCTGGAGTTGTCAGGTGGAAGTTGTCCCTGGGGAAGTTGTCCTCTGGGGGAATAGTCGTGAAGCATAAAAAAAAAACATACACAAAAAATAGAGTTTGGGCAAAAGTGTGATAGTTCCCCAATCTTCAAATCCACTTACCATTCAAAATTACAGAGACACTGGGAATAAAATGGAATGTAACAATTAAAAACAAAACGCTGAACTCATCCTTGCAGACAGTCTTCTTAATACCTCTTTTAAAGGTATGCACGCGTGGGTGTTGATGTGTTGCGAAACCAGTTCGATGCACGCAGCAGCGTACTGGCAGATCGTGTATTCAGTACGGCCAATGAGAAGCAGCAAACTGAGTGGAGGTCCCACCAAATTTACTGAAATGTGCCGAATTGACTATTCGGGCTCTTTCGTACCAGTGTGCGCGTCCATCGCGGTCCGCTGAATACTGCAACGAAATAAACACTCCACCGCGTATACAGTATGTAACTCGAAACGGAGCTAGCGAACATGGTGACGGGCCGGAGGTTTTTTCTCATCAGGCCGGTCGATGGCCACGATTCAGTCCCTTTAAAGTGTTATTGTGGCCTGAGTTTTATCAACTAAATATCTAGAATTAGATACATGTAATATAATGAATAGATTAATAAATCATAAAAATAAAGACAAATATTTTCTGGTAAAATGGGACTTCCATTTGTAAAAAAAAAACTTTTATAATTTATGCTATATGATAGATATTATTTATCATAATTGTTTTTTGCGAGATGGTAATAATTTTGTCTATACTATCTTTTTTTCCAGGGCTTCTTTGATATCCCTGTCGATAACCTGTATGCTGAGCCTGCCGTCTTGAAGTGGATCAAAGAGAACATTCCTGAGTGGGGCAACAGTATCATCGTCTCCCCTGATGCTGGGGGAGCCAAGAGGTGGGTTTCTGGTCACAACCTAAATAAAAAAATGATTGTGGGGTTTTTTTTTGGGGGGGGGGATGGTCAGGTGGCTAGCAAGTGTCCAACTCGCATGCTAATATGGGTAATTTTGCTTTTTTTGAGAGAGCCAAGAGTTTGGTTTTTATGTGGTGTTAGGAACAAGTTTAGGCTGTTAAATATTTTTTTGCCCATTTGCCTGGGGTTAGGGAAAATTATGAAGGGGGGGGGGGGGCTAGCAAATATCTGTCTCACTTGCTTACTTTTTTTTTGGGGGGGGGGATAGCCAACAGGTTGGTTTCTTCACAATGTTAGGGACATTCACCCACTTGCCCACTGGTGCAAGGCAAGTAAAAATTATGTGCAGGCTAGCAAGCATCCCTCTTTTGCACTTCTATGAGCAAGTAGTTGTTTTCGCCAAATTTAAGTAAAGTTTGAACAAAAGTAAAAAAAAAATTGTAAAAATTCTGTATTTTTAACACGAGATAAAATGTAATCAATCAAAATTTATCTGTATGCATCAGCTTGGAAATTTGTGCCAATTGGCATACCAAGCAAGCTGCCAGATATGCCAAGAGAACAGAAAATACCCGCAAACAATTACATAATAACAAACTGTGGAGGAAACAACAAAAGTTGATGTTCAATTCAAACTTATTATAGAATGATGCTGATAAATTATTGACACAAGGAAGTAGAGTACAGACACAATATCAACATGGAAACAGCTTTACATGTGGTTTTCTCTTTGCAGGGTAACATCAATTGCTGACAGACTGAACGTAGAGTTTGCCCTGATTCACAAAGAGAGGAAGAAGGCTAATGAGGTTGCCTCCATGGTGCTGGTCGGCGATGTCAAAGACAGGGTCGCCATCCTGGTCGACGACATGGCTGACACATGTGGCACGATCTGCCACGCTGCAGAAAAGTAAGCGGTCATAGATGAACAAATGAGAATATTTATTACACTTCCATGAAACAAAGTATGAAAGGGTTATGTGGGAATGAGCATATGGTTGGCCGGGTGGATGTGAGGTGGGCGGGTCGGGTTAGTCAATCAGTTTCAAATCTTGCAGATTGAGCTACTTCCTCAGTTTTCAAGGAATGCTCATGATATTTGGCACAGACATTGGTCTTGGAATGAAGATGTGCGAGACACATTTGTGTGTGTGTGCGAGACACATTTGTGTGTGTGTGTGTGTGTTTTAAACTACATTGCCATGGTAACAGCATTTTATGATGATACATCAGGATCTTGATGGGGTGAGGGTATCTTTAGTGATATTGCTAGTTTCTTTTGCCTTTGGCCATTTGCTACCACTATACTTAATTCTTGCTGTATAGTCTGCCATCCCATTGAAAAGTATGCTGTTACAGATGAGCAAAATTAAAATGTTTTGCAGTGAATTCCAACTATTAAAAGTAAGAAAAATATGAAAACTAAAACTTTTGATTCATGCAATTTTCGCAAAGGCTTTTATAATTTTAAACAAAAATTATATTTATAGCAATATTCAGTCATAAAATTTGTGGCTGTAGGTATGAAGTAAGTGCACTTTTTAAGAAACTGAAAAAGATATTTAAGTCAGATGTACAATTACTTGGGTTATGGTTGCCTAAAATGGATTCCCCTCATGTCACATGTTGTAATCCAGGTTAAAGGATGCTGGAGCAGTCAAGGTGTACGCCATCCTCACGCATGGGATCTTCTCGGGTCCTGCCATCTCAAGAATCAACAACGCCTGCTTTGAGAAAGTCGTTGTCACCAACACGATACCACAGGAGGACAAGAGCAAACAGAGCAGTAAGATCGCTGTAAGTTGAAAGGTTGATTTCTTTTTTGTGTCATTCCAAACAAAATAGGATGGAATTCCACCTCCCACCCTCCATGTATTTCAATTAATTATTCTAACTTTAGGCCTCTGCCTTGAAATGGTGCAAGAGAGTATTAAGACCATAAGTTTTATGTGAAAGAAAACCAGGGAAAATTGTCAAAAATAGTAGAAGATGTGAGATTTTTTATACGGGCCGATATTACGAAAAATAAATGTGTAATAAATGTAACCATTAAACATTTGTAATATCTACTATGATACAATAAGATTATCATAGGATTCATTTTCTGTTGAAAAAGCACAAAATGTGCACCAGCCTTATTGATATAATTGCTGTAATTTAACTATATATTTCTGAATGTTTTTATTACTAATTCATGTTAAAATTACACCTCGGGTATTACAAATATGTTGGAAATACTTTACTGGTGAGTTTTTAAAGTAATTTGTATTGACCTGTTGAAGGCTAAGAATCTTGGGCTGGGGTCTTTGGAGAATGCATGTTTTATTGAATAAAATTGTCTCCAACAGGTTAAGAGTTATAAAATTGTCTCCAACAAGTTAAGAGTTATTTCATTTTATGTGGGTGGTTTTATAGGGTAATTCTGTGACCAAATTAATCTGAATTTAAAAAAAAGGAGCATCAGGTCTACCATAAATAGAGCCTGGTGCCCATTTACAATGGTTTACCCAATTCAAAAAAATATGCAATATAATATTGAATTGTTACGTGACGTCACTCTGGTTTAGAAGTATGTGTGGACAATGGCAGAACCAGGTGCAGCACATCGCACCTGGTTATTACAACTGATAGAGTCACAGTTACACCAAGTTATGAATTGACTATTGTTCACACATATTTCTGAACCAGTTTGATGCTATCACGCTGGGTGTCTATACTTTCGAGAATTAAAAAAAAATGGAATTATTTGCTTTTAGGCCAATTTTGGTTTTAGGTATCTCCTAAGTTTATTTATTTTATTGATTGATTGATTGATTGATTTGATTGATTGATTGATTGATTGATTGATTGATTGATTGATTGATTGATTGAAAGTTTATTAAAATGTCATGCATGGCATTCTTTTACAATTGAATTAAGCTACAATGTTAAAGTAGGTGTAATTCCTACATATGGAAATTCATTTGCTTTATTAATTTATTTGTTCTTGTTTCTCTCTTTTTCAGGTGATTGACATTTCCATGATGTTGGCTGAGGCAATCCGCAGGACGCATAATGGAGAATCGGTGTCGTATCTCTTCAGTAATGTGCCGCTTTAGTCACCCTTTTCCCGAAATATGTTGCGTGTTGTCCTTGTAAATGAGATTCATCATTAAAAATGTATATTTTTTCTGCCATCAATTCGCATTTGTTTGTGTTTAGCTGGCTATGTTGCTTGTAGCTTGTTCAGAGACTGATTGATGTTTGCTTGTCCTAATTTTGTTGTTTGATATTTATCTTTAATGTTGACAACATGGTTCAGTCCATGCTGTGTGTATGTATATTATTCACTGTTTAGGCAATCTGGTGTTACAATTTCAGAAAGCTGTTAAGCCAATTTGTGTATCCAATTTTGTTTATTACTCATAAGCTACATTAAATAAACCCTATCCATCATTAAAACAAACATGAAAATAAATATACGGGCAGGGTATATTTTGTCAGCATTAGGCTGAAAGGGACTTGAAATGCTTTACCTTATAATGGCAAAAGGGCATTAGTGCTGTAGACTTTGTACGGCATCAAGTTCATTTAAATTAAGACCTCTGGCATAAGGTTGAGATGTGTAGAATATTTTGCTAATAAATGCTCTCTGATTTCACTTAAACCCCCTTCACATTGTCATCTATCTCCGTCTCAGCACCGCATCAGCTCCGGATGAGAACCCGATTGAAGTTCAATGTGACGTGACTTAACCTGGCCTAAATTAACCTGGGTTAACTTAATCCAGGTTGAATCAAACTGCCTCTGGAGGTGGTTTCACTCCGGAGCAGCACCGCATCAAGTGCAGTGTAGAGTGAACCCCCCTCTACTCGATCGGGCTAAAAATTCCTCAAGCGTGTGGAAAGGTCAAAGTCCATTGTACATATCACTTTTACGTGCCAGGTGGCAGTGAGTATGGAATTTGCAGTACATCTGTTTAGCGAGCTAAGCCAGGCCTGTGATCAGAATGCATTGCACGAAGAGTATTTCCAGCCAATGTATTTTGCTTCTAAATCCCTGCAAGAAAGCAAAACCATGGCAACAAATTGGGAGACGAGAAGTCA
>JZLH01S0517250.1:11468-31926 GCA_001188425.1 Eucidaris tribuloides
AAGCAAATTACAGGATACTTGTGTGAAGGCAAACCGATTATTTTTGTAAGCTGACAGTTTGAGGTCCATAAAGTTTGTGGGCCTACTATGGTGGTCAGAATTGTCGTCGCAGAAAAAGCATGGAGCCGTGGAGAAAGTGTCCAGACTGTCCGGTTCTCTCGGATCTAGCACCGAGAAACAACGTCTAGTCTTGCCTCGTAGCCCTTGTAGGTGTTTTGCTAAGCCCCTCCTCCACCCATTGGTTCTGTCATCTGCATATACTGTAGGTTTTCATGTTGCTGCAAGAATATATTTCTGTACATCTCCTTGTCCTCCCGTCACGTGTTTGTAAGAACTCGGCGTTGGTCTCTGCGTGGACCTTATCCCCAGACTTTCGAAAGACCGCGGCCACCTATGCAGCGGTGTACGAGATTAGAGAACAATTATCAAAGACCGCCGTTGGTGATGGGTATGGTGTATCGAGATGCGCGAAAGGTGTGGAGGTTTCGGCCGGTCGGACCGGCTCGGAGTACTCCAGCGGACATGTCTGTACTTCTCCTGTCGCAATGTAGGAACTTCAACCGGTGTAGGGAGGAGGAAGTCACCGTGGAGGTAGCGAGGAACCTCGACCGGTGTAGGGGAGGAACCGGCTCACCGGAGTAAGCGAGACCTCCCCGGTTAATCAATTGTTATGTTGCGACAATACTGAGACATCTTTCTTTACCAAAATACCCTCACGAAGCTGTAATTATACTGGGTAGTTATGCTGTGTAATCGTCAGATTACTGTTAAGAGAAAACTTTACAAGTGCCAGGCGGGTTATACAGGCCAACCTTCAATAGCGCGCTATTGAACCTCTCTAAACTGCAAAGTCAACAATACGCAGCCGACCACACAATACACGCCGATGTCCATACCAAGTTGGTAGTTTCTTTGGCACGTTTAAGAGTTTAAAAATAATTTCGACAACGGCCATCTCGGTATCATGAAAATTTGTTGAGATAAGTAATGTTTAGGTGTTGTCAGCGTATACCTTCTTCAGATAAGCATTATATGTTTGAAGCTTCAGTTGTCGACGCTATGGGCGAAGATATATCAGCTACTGCAAAAGCAGATCCGCTTCGTTGGTAGAATGTTTATCTGACGAAGAGATGTGAAGCAATGTGTAACTTCCGAAAAAAAGTTTTCTCCTGACACAAACAGCCTCAACGTCGCCGTGAAAAAAGAGCGCAGAACTACAGATGAATAATCGTTAATATCGATGCCTGCATACACTGAGACATAGCTAGATAAATTGACCATATAGTTTGGTCCGTCGAAAGAAGATTCAATAACAAGAGCTGCGGGCAAATCGTACTATCCGCTCAACAAAACTTCTTTGATACGCAGACTGCACTAAGACCGCGCAAAGATCTCGTCCGGGAGCAGGAGACAGATTGAAGGTGATACGTTCAGCTGAGCGTGAGCAAGGGAGAATAGATATCACAAAACACTTGTGACATCGAAAGGTTCATGAACACCAGCCAAGGTGAGTCATATCCCGGTATTTTGGCTTTCCGCCTCTTAGATAATGATTGCATCCAACTGTCGTCCTATGTTTCCTTGTCTTTTGTTGTGATAATGTCAGCGTAGTGGTACCGTACAATGTGTTTCGGCTTTTCCTTTTTTTGTAAAGAGTGTTCGAGTTTTAATATCGCGGATGAATAAGGTTTAATAGACTGAAACGTGTTCTCAGTTGAAGAAGCTGTAAAACGTGTTCTGTACTTTTATTCGGCCGATGAAAGTCTATATGCGTAAATGTTTAGTTGAAGAAGGTCTTCGAATGTGCCTATCCTTTTACTTCTCCAAGACAGCATGGTGAGATGAACACCCATAAAATAGAAATAAAAGTATGTCAGGAATTGCACAATGCCAGGTGAATTAAGTACGCGATAGAGACAGTCTTAGAGGATTACACAACACGGCGCCAAGGCATGCATTCTGCTAATAAAGCAATATAGCCTACACCCGCACAGCACGCTGAGTATCTGAGACAAACTGGGGAATGCAGAGATCCGGAGTTATTCATACCAGTGGGTATCCCGTAAATCCGAATATACCAACAGATGTGCAGCCTGATGCGGCCAGCCACGACCAAATGTCACAGTTCAGCGCTCCCCGAGGCAAAACACTGTGTCCACCACGGACACGGCCAGAACCGATGGAGTACGCGCTAGCGAACCGGCATTGTTGCTTGGCTTGTTCATAGTGTTGGTACTCGTACATCATATACAAGCATGCCAAATATTCCTTTGGGGATGGGCTGGTTTCAATAGGCCATAGAGCAGTATTTGAGAGGAAATACGTTTCATTCGATTGTTCTCACATTCCAATGTTTGATGTTGTCTGTACTGTCGACCTGTCTGTCTGTCTTGTATACCTGTCTGTGTCTGTGTGTGTCTGTGTGTATGTGTGCTGTGTTTGTGTATATATATATATATTATGTGTGTGTGTGTGTTGTGTGTGTGTGTTTGTGTGTGTTTGATTGTGTGTGGGTGTGATGATGGTGTGTTGTGTTGTAGGTGTCGCTTCGTGTGTATGTGTGTGCAAGAACTGTGTGTTACAACGATGTGTGCAGTGTGTGTATGGTGTGTTACCTGAGAGAACTGTTTCCATATATGTGTGTGGTGTGTGTGTGTGTGTGTGTGTGTGTGTGTGTGTGTGTGTGTGTGTGCGGTGTGTTGTGGGTGTGTGTGTCTGTGTGTCTGTGTGTGTCTGTGTGTATGCTTTGCTGGTTTCAAATAGGCCATAGCAGTGATGTTGCAAGGAAATAACGTTTCGAATTCGAATTTTGTTCCGTGCCCACTTCTTACATGTTTGGTATGTTTGTCTGTCTCGTCTGTCTGTGTCCTGTGTGTGTCTGTGTGTGTATGTTGTGGTGTGTGGTTTGTTTGTATATATTATAGGTTTGTGTGTAGTGTGTGTGTGGTGTGTGTGTGTGCGCCGCGTTTGTATGTGTGTGAGACTGGTGTGGTGTACACGGTGTGGTGCACGTGGTGTGTGGCATGTGTGGTTGTGACGGTGGAGAGAACTGTGTCGTGTGCGCATATGTGTGTGTGTGGTGGTGTGTGTGTGTGTTGTGTGTGTGCGCCTGTGTGTTCTTGTGTGTGTCTGTGTAGTGGTCTTGTGTGTATCTATTTGTGTGTGTGTACCGCAGTAACAGTGTCAATAGTGTAACACACTTTTGCGTATGTGTGGTAGCTCGCACCACACGTTTTTAATACCGGTAAGCCCGCGTGTTTAACAATTTGTCGTCTCCTCTGATTTTGTGTGTGTGGTCTGTGGTTAATCCACCTGTCTCTCGTCAAACGCGTTTTGGGTATCACTATTGGATTAGGCGAAGGTTTTGGTTAAATGTGGCAAAATTCCAGGCTGACAGCAAGTTGGCTTTACAATAGAATTAGAATATTAACATAACACAATTGGTGAAAATTTTTAGAAAAAAATCGGGCAAACAGAAGAAGGTTAGTTTATTAATTTTGCAAAACATTTCAAAAAAAGTCATCACAAAATTGGCAAAACTATTGTGGCAGTTATTAGTGAGAAAACTATTCATTCGTTTTGTTTACAAAAGTCACCAAACTTTTCAGGTTCCTGCTATATAATACAAGTTCGGCAAATGTGTAGCACACACGTTCAAGAAAATGAACATTTAGTGATATTTTTTGTTTACACAAACAAAATAGAGTTGTTGCTTACAATGAATGCTGTAATTTTTGCCAATTTTATAATATGATTTAAAAAATAAATCATAAAAAACTTAATATCTTAAATTCCAATTTGTCTGGTCTTTCCCTCAACTTTGCACAAAATCTGTTCTCTCGGTCTCTAATATTGGTTTCTTTTTATTTCAAACAACATGCTTGCGCCCGAAATTGTCCTTAAACAATTTACGGACACAATGTTTTATCAGATAATTCCGAAAAATATTTCGAGTGGGTGAAGTGTTGACATCATCCCCCTTCTATGGTAGGCGACGACTCCAGGTAAGAACCCGATCCTGCACATTTTCCTTTATTGGGCAATATATCCTAAAGAAACCATAGAAGTAGCATCCCCCAAATGTCCTTTTTTTTTATCTTGGCCTTTGAGGTTATTAATCCAATCGTATATTTTGGCATGACTTTGGTGAATAGATTTTGAATTGTGTGTTGCAACAGATAACTAAATTTCGCGTAGCTTTTTATAAACAGAAAATCAAGATTCTTTGTTGAAAGAGGTTGTCGCGAAAATTCAAGACTTTCTTCTTAGCAAGTTCATTACGAAAACTAGCCACTAATCTTCAGTTTTCTCTTTCTGTTGCTGCGTCTTCAATAAGTGGTGGCTAGCGCAGCAAAATTTTATCTATTGTAGTTTTTATGATCAGGAACAAGTGAATGATAGTTGGCAGGGGCATATATGTTTCATTACAATTAAAGAGCGAATAATATTGGGTAATAATATTTTCCGTTAAATTATTATTTATATTAAATTAATAGCGCATCTCGCTCCTCAAACGTTTCCTGTAATTCCTGAAACCGATAGGACGCGCATATGTTGCCCCAGAATGCATATCTTGTCATTAAGCTAATAGACCGTCTAGCGAGTGACATGCGATTAATAGCTGGATATACGATGAAAACGCGCAGTTTTAAAAAAAAAGATGGTTTACATATGGATGATGGAAAAATAGATGTTAGCAGGGTGTTGCGCGTGTGAAGTCAAAAACGAGAGTTTGAACCTTTCAAAGAGTTGTGATGAAACATTTACTTCTCTTTTTTTTGTCATGGTATATCGCAAATGCTATTACATGAACTTCTCAAATTTTTGCATCGTTTCTGATCAGTTGCGGTGAGGCAGCACATGTGTCAGTATGTCATCCCTTATTAGTATTGTTCCTAAATTGTTTGAAAATAACAACAACTGATAGTAGTTCCCAAGTCAAGAATGGTTTAAGGCTAATTGATCACAAGTTTATTCGTGAGGGAGTCGTGGTTTGTTTTATTGCAGTGATAGTTAATGTAATATAGTTATCCATCTTGGGATTTCGGAAATAGTTTGCCTTGTTAACTTTTAATAGTGTGGATTCCCATATACAATTGTTAATATAGCCTGTCATGATTTGTATAAGCTTGGATAAAACATATATTAAACTAATTATTACCTTTTCGACAACATCTGGGCCACATGGCAATGTGAGCAGAGTGTGGTTTCTGTTAAAACTGGAAATGCTGCGAAATCAATCAAGCATAATTATTATTTTAATTAAAAAGTTAAGTGACATGATTGGGAACACTTGAAATGCCTCAAGAACCAATGAAATTGAATATATACGGCAACTGTACACAGCTGGAGTGGATATCCCACCTGGGAGGAATTTGTCTGTAATATTTTTACTTAAGGAGAATCAAGCATCACATAAATAGTATTTTAATTTTAATCAGACACGAATAAAAATAGACGCCATAGAGAGGCCACAAAGCATGGTTTGCCTGCCAGGAAGGGATATTAACATTAGTTATTTTAGAAATGGGTCAATGGTTTGACATACAAGATTTTCAGCACTCGTTTTACTCAGAGAGCGTCGATCCTGTTGGGGGCCAGCGGGGCCGTATCGCCCCCCCCGCCCCATTAAAAATATTGGGGGCAAACATATGCGATTTGCACCCTCCCAATAATTTTGACAGAAACTTCAAAATCTCATAAATATGCATGTAAATATGTTTTTTAAGAGCATTGGAAAGCATCTATAAAACCATTAAACATGGCATAAAAAACCACTCTTATAACATACAAATTGTTAATTTTTTCGGAATTGGGGAGCGCAGAGCGCGCTGAAATTTGGAATTTTTTTCCAAAGCTTATTGTCCCCCCCCCCCCCCCCAGTCCAAAAACATAGGAAATTGACGACGCAGCCTGCGTATACTCAATACTTTCGTTTCTTTTTTTCTCCGAATATTAATCACAAATATGCCTACTGTAGCTCTAGGTACAGTGGCATTATTTTGCAATAAATGCCTATATAGTTAGCAGGAACCAATCCGTTCAGCGTTCGTGATCCACTATCACGCGGGACAAAGGTTTGAAAGTTGTTTGGATTGGTCTGACGGGTACGAAACAAATCTGGCATGGTGAACTCTATTTGTCAAAAAAAATGTTGGGCATTTTGGTCAGGGGTCAAATTTGAAAATGGGTTATTAATTAGTTTGAAGTATAATCACCACATTACTGTACTCGTCTTGTCGGAAGTAGACATCCAAAAAGCGGAATTAGTTTGATGTAATGTCTGACAAATCCCGTTAAGAGATCGTATGACCCGAAAATGTTAAAAGGTTCCATACACACCTTCTGGTTCTGTCAAATGTCGAACTCTTATAATTAACCAAATTAAGATACAGTAACATGTTTTTGGCAGTGACTTATTCAACTAAACAACTTAAAAAAAAACCACCGAAAAGGTAATCTTAACTGCTGTTAAATTCTTATATAATCATGTTTATGTACGTACATAAACATGATTTATAAAATAACAAGGTTAAGATTACCTTTTTGGTGGTTTTAAGTTGTTTAGTTGAATAAGTCATGCCAAAAACCATGTATTTAATTTGGTTAATATAAGAGTTCGACATTTGACAGAAAGTGTGTTGACCTTTTAACATTTTCGGGTCATAGCGACTTAGCGCGTCGAAAAATTAACAATTTGTATGTTTAAGAGTGGTTTTTATGCCATGTTTAATGGTTTTATAGTGCTTTCCAATGCTTTTAAAAACATATTTACAATGCATATTATGAATTTTTGAAGTTGTCAAAATTATTGGGAGAGGGGCAAATCGATATGTTTGCCCCCAATAGTTTTTAGTCGGGGGGGGGGGGGCGGATCGCCCCCCCTGCCCCCCACAGGATCGACGCCTCTGAGTAAACGAGTGTGAAAATCTTGTAGTCAAACCTTGACCCATTCTAAAATAACTAATGTTAATATCCCTCCTGGCAGGCAAACCTGCTGTGTGGCTCTCTATGGGTCCTATTTTTATCGTGTCCTGATAAAATTAAAATACTATTATGTTGATGCTTGATTCTCCTTAAGTAAACATATTACAGACAAATCCTCCCAGGTGGGATATCCACTCCAGCTGGTGTACAGTTGGTATATATTTCAATTCATTTGGTTCTTGAGGCATTTTCAAGTGTTCCCAATCATGTCACTAACCTTTAATTTAAATAATAATATGCTGATTTCGCAACTTTCCAGTTTTAACAGAAACCACACTGCCTGCTCACATGCATGTGGTAGATGTTGTCGAAAAGGGTAAATAATTAGTTTAATATATTGTTTTATCCAAAGCTTATCACAAATCATGACAGGCTATATTAACAATGTATATGAATCCACACATTAAAGTTAACAAGGCAAACTATTTCCGAAATCCCAAATGATAACTATATTACTTAACTTATCACTGCAATAAAACAAACCACACCCTCACGAATAAAATGTGATCAATGTAGCCTTAACCATTCTGGAACTGGGAACTACTATCAGTTGTTGTTATTTCAAACAATTTAGAACACCTAATAAGGGATGAAAACTGACACATGTGCTGCCTCACCGCAACTGATCAGAAAACGATGCAAAAATTGAAAGTTCATGTAATAGATTTCGATATACCATGAAAAAAAAGAAGTGAAATGTTTCATCACAACTCTTTGAAGGTCAAACTTCGTTTTGACTTCACACGCAACACCCTGCTAACATCTATTATTTCCATCATCCATATGTAAAACCCATCTTTTTTAAACTGCGCGTTTCATCGTTATCCAGCTATTAATCGCAGTGTCACTCGCTAGACGGTCTATAGCTTAATGACAAGATATCATCTGGGGCAACATATGCGTTCCCTATCGTCAGGAATTACAGGAAAGTTGAGGAGCGAGATCGATTAATTTAATATAATAATAATTTAACGGAAAATATTATACCCAATATTATTCGTCTTTAATTGTAATTGAAACATATATGCCCTTGCAATATCATTCACTTGTTCCTGATCAAAAACTACATGGATAAAATTTGTGCGCTAGCACCACGTATTGAGACGAGAACAGAAAGAGAAAAACTAAGATTAGTGGTAGTTCGTAAGTGAACTGCTAAGAAGAAAGTCTTGAATTTCGGACAATCTTTCTACAAAGAATCTTGATTTCTGTTTATGAGCTACCGCGAAATTTAGTTATCTGTTGCAACACACAATTCAAATCTATTCACCCAAAGTCATGCAAAATATACGATTGGATTAATAACCTCAAAGGCAAGAAAAAAAAAGGACATTTGGTGATGCTACTTCTATGTTTCTTTAGGTATATTACAATAAAGAAAATGTGCAGGATCGGGTTCTTACCTGGGTCGTCGCTACATAGAAGGTGATGTCACACTCACCCACTCGAAATATTTTTCGGAATATCTGATAAATTGTAGTCCGTAAATGTTTTAAGGACAATTTCGGGCTGCCAAGCAAGTTGTTTTGAATAAAAGAAAAATATTAAGAGAACAGATTTGTGAAAGTTTGAGAAAGACCAGACAAATTGGAATTAAGATATTAATTTATGATTTTTTTTAAATCATTATAAAATTGGCAAAATTACAGCATTCATTGTAAGCAACACTCTATTTTGTTTGTAAACAAAAAATATCACTAAATGTTCATTTTCTTGAACGTGTGTGCTACACATTGCCGAACTTGTATATATAGAGGAACTGAAAGTTTTGGTGACATTTTTGTAAACAAAACGAATGAATAGTTTCTCACAATAACTGCCACAATGTTGCCAATTTTGTGATGACTTTTTGAAATGTTGAAAATTAATAACTAACTTCTTTGTTTGCCCGATTTTTCTAAAATTTCACCAATGTGTTATGTTGATATTTCTAATTCTATTGAAAGCAACTTGCTGTCAGCCTGGATTTGCACTTTAACCAAAACCTTCGGCTATCCAATAGTGATACCCAAAACGCGTTTACCGAGAAGACAGGTGGATAACCACAGACCACACACACAAATCAGAGAAGACGAAAAATCTTAACACGGGTACCGTATCAAACGTGTGTGCGAGTACCACACATACGCCAGTGTGTACACTATTGCACTTACTGCGGTACACACACACAAAGATACACACAGACACACACAGAACACAGACACACAGACACACACACACACAGAGACACACACACACACACACACATATGCGCACACACACAGTCTCACACACAGACACACAGGCACACACACACACACACACACACACACACACACACATATGCGCACACACACAGTCTCTCACGTCACACACACATGCACACACGTGCACACACGTGTACACACACAGTCTCACACACATACACACACGCGCGCACACACACACACACACACACACACTACACACAAACCTATAATATATACAAACAAACCACACACCACAACATACACACACAGACACACACAGGACACAGACAGACGAGACAGACAAACATACCAAACATGTAAGAAGTGGGCACGGAACAAAATTCGAATTCGAAACGTTATTTCCTTGCAACATCACTGCTATGGCCTATTTGAAACCAGCAAAGCATACACACACACACACACACACACACACACACACACACACACACACACACACACACACACACACACACACACACACACACACACACACACACACACACACACACACACACACACACACACACACACACACACACACACACATATATATATATATACAAACACACACAGACACACACAGACACAGACAGACAGACAGACAGACAAACATACAAACATGTAGAAGTGCACGAACAAATTCGAATGAACGTATTTCCTCTGCAACATCACTGCTATGGCCTATTTGAAACCAGCCCATCCCCAAGGAATATTTGGCATGCTTGTAATTGATGTACGACTACCAACACTATGAACAAGCCCAGCAACAATGCGGTTCGCTAGCGCGTACTCCATCGTTCGGCGGTCCGTGGTGGGTGTTTTGCTCGGGAGCACGAACTGTGACATTTGGTCGTGTGCTGGCCGCATCCAGGCTGCACATCGTTGGTAATTCGATTTCGGATACCACTGGTATGAATAACTCCGATCTCTATTTCCCCAGTTTGTCTCAGATACTCAGCGTGCTGTGCGGGTGTAGCCTCATATTGCTTTTTATAGCAGAATGCATGCCCTTGGCGCCGTGTTGTGTAATCCTCTAAGACTGTCTAATGGTACTTAATCACCGGCATTGTGCTAATTCCTGACATAACTTTTATTTCTATTTATCGGTGTCATCTCACCATGCTGTCTTGGAGTAAAAGATAGAACATTCAAGACCTTTTCAACTAAACATTTACGCAATAGACTTTCATCGGCCGGAATAAAAGACAGAACGTTTTACAGCTTTTCAACTGAACACGTTTGGTATAAACTTTCATCGGATTATTAAAAATCGAAACTTAAAAAAAGAAAAGGAAAACATGTACCGGTACCCACTAGCTGCATTATCACAACAAACAGACAAGGAAACATAGGACGACAAGTTGGATGAATATTATCTAAGAGCGGAAGCAAAATACGGGATATGACGTCACCTTGGGCTGGTGTTCATGACCTTGATGTCACAAGTGTGTGATATTCTTTGCATCTCTCCTTGCACACCGCCAGTGAACGTTCACCTTCAATTGTCTCCTGCTCCGGACGAGATCTGCGCGGTTTAGTGCACGTCTGGTATCCAAAGAAGTTTGTTGACGGATAGTACGATTTGCCCGCAGCTTGTTTGAATCTTCTTCGACGGACCAAACTATATGGTCAATTTCTAGCTATGGTCTAGTGTATGAGGCATCGATATTTAACGATTATATCTGTAGTTCGCGCTCTTTTTTCACGGCGACGTGAGGCTGTTTTGTGTTCAGAAGAAAAACTTTTTTTGGAAGTTACACGATTGCTTCACATCTTCGTCAGATTAAACATCCTACCAACGAAGGGATCTGTTTTGCAGTAGCTGATATATTTCGCATACGTCGACAATGAAGCTTCAAATTATAATGTATTGAAGAAGGTTATACGGACAACACCTAAGACTTACTTATCTCAACAATTTCATGATACCGAGATGGTCCGTGTGAATTATTTTTAACTCTTAAACGTGCCAAAGAAACTACAACTATATGGACATCGCGTGTATTGTGTGGTGCGTATTTGCGACTTTGGCAGTTTAAGAGTTCAATAGGCTATGAAGTTGGCTGTATAACCCCCTGGCATTGTAAAGTTTTCTCTTAAAGTAATCTGACCGATTACACCAGATAACTACCCAGTCTAATTACAGCTTGTGAGGGACTTGGTAAAGAAAGATGTCTTCGTATGTCGCAAATAACAATGATACCGGGGAGGTTCCTCGCTACTCCGGTGAGGTTCCTCCCTACACCAGTGAGGTTCCTCGCTACTCCGGTGACTTTCCTCCCTACACCGGTGAAGTTCCTACATTGGACAGGAGAAGTACAGACATGTCGGAGTACTCCGAGCCGGTCCGACCGGCCGAACCCTCCACACTTCGGATCGTCATACACCATACCATCACCAACGGCGGTCTGATATTGTTTCTAATCTGTTACACGTGCATAGGGGCCGCGGTCTTTCGAAGTCTGGAAGGTCCAGCAGAGCAAGCCGAGTTTACAAACGTGACGGAGACAAGGAAGATGTACAGAAATATATTCTTGCAGCAAATGAAAAACCTTACAGTATATGCAGATGACGAGAACCAATGGTGGAGGAGGGCTAGCAAACACCTAAAGGGGTACGAGGCAAGACTAGACGTTGTCGTGCTAGATCCGGAGAAACCGGACAGCTGGAACTTCTACGGCTCCATGTTTTTTGCGACGACAATTCTGACCACCATAGGTAGGCACAAATTTATGTCCTAAACTGTAGTACAAAAATATGGTTTTGTTCACAAAGTATCCTGTTAATTTGCGTATTTTATTGTTGTTAACATTTTCAAGCTGTTTTCGTGTACGTTCCTTCTAAATTACACTGTAAAAGTATATTTAGCGAGTAAACAATTTTCTTCACACATTCTTGCTATCACTTTGTAAACATATTCCGAGGCTAAACGTCGAGTGTCAAAACACTAAACATGGGCGTCCAATTTCTACACATTAAGCGTCACGAATCTAAACACACTTTATCTAAACACGTCTTTGCTATATATCACTTTCTAAATACTAATATTAAATTGCTACACACTCTTTTATAGTGTATTGATTGAAGACCTATCATGTTTTGTTAAAAACATTCAAACATATAAACGCAGCGTTATACACGTGACAAGGCAACCGACCATAATAGTCCGTCTGTTCGGATCTAATGTTATTATGCTCGGGGGGGGGGGGGGGTACTCACGTATATTGGGTATACAGGGATGTACCGCTGGGAAGGGTGACTTTTTCAAGAAAAATCCTTGGATATAGGTCCCCTTTTCTCCAAAAAGAGCCTTAGACATGGGTCCCATTAGTCAAATTTTTCAAATTTTCGGAACAAACATTCACAATTTTCAAATTTTCAAACATATGTTATTTTCAAATAGCATATGTATGCTATTTTCAAGTTTTCGGCGCCCTTTGCGCGTCCCAAATTTTTAAAACCCTTAGACATGGGTGCATATTTACGGCAAAAGGACCATTAGATGTGGGTATGGGTTCGGAGTTCTCAGCGGCACACCCACGTCCGACTATAATCTGAGTGCTCCCCCCCCCTCCGGATTACGCTCTCGTTTGCGGAAGAAGAAGTCGCCGATCGCCTCCACAAAAATGCATTATGTCTATGATATACATTCTGTGTGTACGACGGTAAAGACACCATATAACATTGTGGAAGATCCGTTTAAAAACTGTCAAACTTTGCTATTTGACATATCCGACAGTGCTTGAATGGACAAGTAAGTTACCGTATACACAAAAACTCAGGCAGTTATGCTGTTATTTGTAAAAAAAAAAAATAGGTACAGATAAAAAGTGGCACATGAGTTCTCGCCTGATGAAAATTCTGCAACACAGCAGTCTATGGAGGAAAACGGGAATGGTCTCTCAATAATGTTTACTTTTTTGAAGCAGTTAATGATCATTTTGAACTGCAATTTATTCAGGGCTTCATTTTTAGACCTTATCAGAGACACTTATAGCATGGGGAATCATGTAGCTCTTATTTTTTTTTCCAAATGGAAATATTGTTATACGATGCTTTTAAGCACTATACAGCACATGGGTTGGTAGAATGGTACTTAAAGTAATAGGCTAACATTGTGGAGCTTCAAATGAAAAAAAAAGTCAAACTTTGCTATCTGAGGTACATAGTAGTGTTTGAATGGATAAATCAACACCCTAGAATACAAAGTTTGGAAATTTATGCCGCCACTGGCAAGATATGAATGAATAAACAATTATTACTCGGGGCGAGTAAAAAATAACCGAGATCCACACACGGTAGGTCTATGGGATGACATGGGTAGGTGAATCCGGTCAACTTACGATTTTTACTTTTTTAAAGCACTAAATAATCATTTTGAAATACAATTTTTTCAGGGCTTCATTTTTAGACCTTATCGAAGACACTTGGAGCGTGGAGGATTATGTAGCCCACACTTTTTTTAACTTTGGTAAATGTTAGCCAGTGGCTTTAATGGGGGAATGATGTATGATAAAGAAAACAAGACAGTTATTCATATTGATGTGTAATCACCATTAAATTGCTCAGAATCTTGAAACGCCAAAAGGTTTACTCAGTCATTTGGCATTACATAATAATTGATATCGTCCTCCCAGCCACATCTTCAAATAGACAGCTTTGAGACGTTGTAAAATGTCACCATTACAATTTTTCAGCCGAATGAAAACTATATGATACTTCAAGAGACAGGAGCGGCACCATGGTAAATTCTTAGGGAGGGCAAAAACTATCATTAGGCAAAAATGTCAAATTCCCCTAAATTTTACGAAATACACTGCGAAAACCCCGTGATTTTGTTGAATTTTGAAACTTCCTCTGTGTGTGTGAGTGGGGGGGGGGGCGTCGTGACTGCCACCCCTGGCGCTGCCCTTTTCTATATCAGGTAGTGGTAACTACGGGACATTGTAAAATATCTGAGAATATTAATCAAGGTTGGAAGATTTATATACATCAGTTATCATGCGATAACTACAATTTATCACCAGAATGAAAACTATATTATACTTCAAGAGACAGGGGCTGCACCAGGGTAAAATCGAAGAGAGGGTGAAAACTCTCAGGAAGTAAAAATATGAACCCCACCTCCAAATATCACGAAATACACTGCGAAAACGCCGTGATTTTTTTTTAACATTTTGAAACTTTCGCTGTGTGTGTGTGTGTGTGTGTGTGTGTGTGTGTGTGTGTGTGTGTGTGTGTGTGTGTGTGTGTGTGTGTGTGTGTGTGTGTGTGTGTGTGTGTGTGTGTGTGTGTATGTGTGTGTGTGTGTGTGGGTGCAGGGGTGGTCGCCCCTGCCACCCCCTGGCGCTGCCCTTTCCTATATGAGGTAGCAGTAGCTATTACTATGGGACGTTGTAAAATGTCTATAAATGTTAAGCAAGATTGAAAGATTTATATCTATCAGTTATCATGTGACAATTACAATGTATCAGCCGAATGAAGGCTTTAATAGTATACTTCAAGAGGCAGGGGTGGCGCTTTCGGTGGGGGGGGGTCGCCCCTGCCACCCCCTGGCCCCACCCTTTACTACATGTATTATTAGGTAGCGGTAATCGCCGGTATTCTACTTTGAAATGTCCTTGGTAGCGTGATGGCAAAATATGATCTACGAGTTTCCTTGTGGAGAATTAACGGGTCATTAATTAGATTACAGGGTCCCTATTATCGTCAATGTGTTGCCACAATCTTTCACCCACTACACTTTCAATCCTTACAACAGGGGTTATACAACATAATGTGCTCATATGGATCATGGTGTAGTGCCAATGCACTAATTTCTGTTGTGCCAACTCCTTAATCCCGCCTGTACCAGAATGTTGTTTGTGTTGTTGGTTTTACAGCGCATGTCAATCGATGTCCAATTATTATTCACACCCAGATTATTTTATCGGAAAAAAAAAATCAAATTGAAGGCCCATGACGATTTCTGATGAATTAAACGCGATTGCTTAAAACATTTAAAGTGATAGGCTAACATTGTGGAGCTTCAATTTTAAAAATTGTCAAATTTTGATATCTGAACTACATGTTCACATGGACAAACAAACACCCTAGAATAAAAAAAAGTTTGGAAAGTTACACTGCCAATGGCAAGTTATGCATGAATAAACAATTAAAACTCGGGGCGAGTTTAAATAGCACAGGTGTACACACAGTAAGTCTATGGAAGAAAATGGGCAGGTGAATCCGATCAACTTACGATTTTCACTTTTTTAAAGCACTAAATAATCATTTTGAATAAAAAATGTCAGGGCGTCATTTTTAGACCTTATCAAAGACAATGGTAGCATGGAGAATCATGTAGTTCAGATTTTTTTAACTGTGGTAAATGTTAGCCAATACCTTTAACAATAGAATTAGTAGTGTGTAGAACGTATACACACAATGCAGAAGGCATGAACAGTAATAGATATGCCGATCTGGGTGTAAAGATGACATCGGCAATCCAGCGTAGGCGTGCTCACACGATTATAGATATTCAACGGCAGGGTAGGAAATAAAATTTTTATTTTGGGGGCTACTTTACTGATGCCAGTATGTTATACATTGAACCGTATGGGGATAAGTGAGGGCTATTTTGTGATTTTAGAGGGATATTTTGTCAATTTTGGAGGCTAAATCGCCCCCACCTCATGTGTATTTCCTACGCTGTTCAACGGGTGCTTCTTTACAATATACTGGCAATCGAAAGCATGTGTGTTTACATGTACTTGGAAAGTAAAGGGTAAATTACTATATCATACGACACATAATTAGACACGTAGTACACGGGCACAGACATACTCTTCCTGAAAATGTACGATAAGTTTCATGACATTATTCTTAACTGAAAATGTCATGATTTCTTAGAGGTCTGTAACCGCACTCGATATAACTGTGTTTCGTACACAATGAAAACGAAAATGCAGGCAGATTGATTTAAAACAAAATAATGATGCAAACGTGGATCAATATTTCCTTTCAAAAGAGTTTCGTACAAAAAGCCGATTCCAGACATGCCTATTGTATCTATAAATTAGTTCATTGGGATGTTTCCTATACACTACTGAATGCATCAAAGTAGCCGAATCAATCAAATCATTACATACACCGCTTTGTAGACAAACGGATGATACCATGATGTAGATAGTAAGTTAATATCCGCATTCAATTTAGAGCGGGAATTGATACGTATGCGGTGCTGTCTGTCGGATTGATATAGCATATGAATGTTATTGAAATGTTGATCCTTCATATTCATATTCTCCATGTTTAAACGGCATTCACGAAAGGTAACAAAACAACATAATGCTATGAAGAGTGAATGACCATTTCATAAGAAGCTGTGTTAACATATAGCAACCAAACAACGTGTAACTGTATATAATGTATCTGGGCTGACAAACGTCGTACAATGTATATCAAAATGTTAAATGTTCAGGAGATAACCCGAACCAAAACAAAACATGGTTGCTTTACCCGGGGGACCGGGCCACTGTCATTCAGGGTTGGCCGGTAAATACCGGGTGGTAAATACTGGTATTTACCGGTAAATACCGCCTTGCTATTTTTGACAAAAATGGGAAATACTATAAAAAGGTTATTTCTTGAAGGATAATAACTCAAAAATGTAGAGATTGTTGTTTAGTAAGAGTGATTTAATACAAAATACAACAAAAAACTAACTTAACTGATGGTGGGGTACTAGGAACTCATTCTGATTGGTTGGACACATTTTCTACACAGCCAAATCAATACTAAAAATAGGAAAATTTTAAAATCACCTGCTTTTATTTTAGAAATTGTTTTCAATCATTTCAGTCTGCAAATATCTGAATTGTTTCATAAGTCAAGAACACTTAAACAGCATTCCCCATAGACAGATATTGATTTTGTCCCTGTATATTCAGCGAGATGAGGGTCACACACCTCACAAAAAAGCTATGTAAGTTTGTAACACCTGAATAATGTACAGTGTAGTTCTGCACAGTATGTGAAATAACACTGAATTAAATTATCAAAATTGAAAAGAGGTTTTTAACAGTCTTTTCACTTGAAATTTATCAGTTCAAGGTGGATTTGTGTAAGAAGAGCCCAAATGAAGGGCATTAGTGGTCTTTTAAGTTGACCTTGTACAACTTCAAGAGTACACTGCTAGGTATCGCCCATGTATTTCCCAGTATTTCCCAGGTATTTCCCAGTATTTCCCAGTATTTCCCAGTATTTCCCAGTATTTCCCCGTATTTCCCAGTATTTCCCAGTATTTCCCAGTATTTCCCAGTATTTCCCCGTATTTCCCAGTATTTCTGGGTATTTCCCAGTATTTCCCCGTATTTCCCAGTATTTCCCAGTATTTCCCAGTATTTCCCGCCTTGGTGGGAAATACAGGTATTTCCCGGGAAATTGCCAACCCTGCTGTCATTACAAGGTTGACACCGCATGCTCGTGTGTGGACTTTCAAAATGGACCCTAACCAAGTAATTATAATGTCGTCCTCAGAATACCCTAAACAAGTATTTACATCTGAAAAGACACCCTCTTCAATAAACCTTCTGTTAAAAGTATTATCCCCCTTTCCTGATTTTGGGGGGATTTTGATACCTTTTTTACTGTACACACTGGGAAATTAGGGAGTAATTGGGGAGTAGAAGTTGATACAATAGCAACACCCTTACAATTCTACACCTTAAGGGTGTAGAATTTCAGTATGCACCTCAAAGGGTGACACATTACACCCCATATGGTGCAAAATGTAAGAATTACACCCTATAGGCTGTAAAATTACACCTTATAGTGAGTGTGTAATTTACACCCTATAGAAGTTAAATTACACCCTATTGGGTGTTTCTATTCTATCAATTTTTACACCCTAATCACACCTTTGTTAGTGTGTACGTGCGTACATCTTCCGACCGTGTAAAATAACCCTTTAAACAAGTAATTATTTGTCGACCTCAGAATACCCTAAACAGTATTTAAATCTGAAAAGACACCCTTTTCAATAAGCCTTTTGTTAAAAGTATGTCCCCTTTTCCTGATTTTTGGGGGATTTTGATACCCTTTTCACTGTACGCGCGAACATCGTCCGACCGTGAAAAATAACGCTTTTTTACACGGTTTTTTTTCACACGCGCATGGTGTGCAACCATGTAATGACAGTGCCCCCGGGTTGGTTTAACAGAGTAACAAATACGATGGCCGTCGTTTTACTTAGTGACAGTGGCTTTATTTTTGAGATTTGAAAGATCAAATTTGGACAAAATAAAATCTGAGTTCCTAGGTACAATATTGCGTAAAAAACTGATTTTCACCAAAAATTAAGATGCAAGGTCTTGTCACCACAAAGACGTATAGGCCTACAACAACCATCCACTGTGCAAATTCAGACATCTGCTTTCAATGTTCGTGTGACCAGTAATTATGAAGGAAAGGGCAACAGGTTGATAGGCAAGCAAACAACAACAACAACAACAACAACAATAACAACAACAACAACAACAACAACAACAAGAATATATAAGTTCAAAAGTTAGAAAAATCGACATGCATGTCTGTCGTAGAAAAGAGAATCAGGAAGGAGACATATGTAACTTTTATTTGAAACATTAATTTCAATATTTCATTTGATTGAAAATATCATTTTCAATATGATAAATATTCAATGTATTGTCTATTGTATGCATTACGTTAACACTATATTTGACTATCAACTTGTTCTAACTGTTGTATGTCAAAGAGAAAAAATACATTTCAAATGAATTCAATTCAATGTTTTCAGCGAGGCTCCCTCCCTTTGAAACAAAGTCACGGCCGTGTACGCCACTGATACCATTGCGTTTCATCGACGCGTCGCCTCACTCAATTATCTGGGTCAAATTCACCACATGTATCACTGTTCCTTACCTCGAGATAACCGACAGGACCTGGTAACCCCTACATGTACATCGGATGAGCATGGGGACGACGGGTATGGAATGGAATAACTTAAATTAGAACAATATGTCGAGCTCACAATGGGAGACAGATGACCAAATTATATCAGTCGCCGCAAAGCGTTCGGTCAGTGCCCGGTAAAGTCGGTCAGACATCGTTAATGCCCAAAAGTTACATTCCAAATTCCAGTGTAAAAGTAAACAGACAAACAAACAAACACATTGTTCACCATAAATTTGGATAAATGATACTTTATTGCTCCGTTATATAGTGATCATGAAAGCTCAAGTATAGGTTTTGTCGATCAAACAAATTCTTCATCAACCGTTACAAAGTATATTAATGCCATGCCAGATATCAGAAAATAACACCAAGCCTACTGAAAGTTGTTTATGATGATATTATTGTGATTTTCGTAATTATCATGGATCAGATATCATTATATTCATTTCCTGTGACATTAATCTTTTTCACTGATTTCTGCCAAAAAATTGAAAAGTTTCGAGTGTGCGATTTTCAGGACATTTATAAATGATATAGGTGTATATAAAAGAACAATGGCGGAAAATTTCATTTTTCCCCATTTACCAAAAACTATACCCTGCCTTTATGTTTGCCAGCAACTTGAAAACACTTTGGTTGCCTTAGATTTGCTGATTTATATTTAGAGATCGCTCAACAGGGTGCAGAAAGTACATGTTATTGTGCTCCCACTTTTCAGAAAATACGCGGTAAAGAATTTTCCATGCGTCTTCGACACAAGTTACTTAGAAAAACTTGAATCAAATCCAGTTTGGTGACTTTAAAGAATAACGCATTTCTTTGTCTATAGCTTTTACTCATCCTTTATAAGGGAGAATATAAACTTAGAAGCACGATGTGACGCATTAGCTTATGGAATTTAGCTTCAAATTGTATTGTTCGCTGATGTACTGATGGTACTAAAATCATTTGGTGGAAAGTGGAATTAACACATTTTGGCAGTATAAGCTATGTATTGCCATCAATAGGCTAATGATTTATGTAAGCTGTACGGTAGAAACAAGAAAACAACATACCTCAGGTCCCATCTGAGATAGCAGGGAACCACTAGAGAGAATTTAATTCATGGAATTAATGGGTGAATGTAACAGCGGTATGAATGGTCCATTTGCCACAACGTAACGGTGCATCTTACGCATGTAGAAAATTTGCCTTTCAACAATGGTAGATGACCATGAAATTTGTTCTTGAAGTAATCTTCGCTATGATCACTATCGCTAAAATGTTGCAGTAAACAGCAGATTGTT